>VHZZ01001433.1:139570-153027 GCA_009801015.1 Silene noctiflora | reverse complement strand
ACTGTTACCATCTCGGAATGACCGAGGTAGTGAATAACAAAGTAAAACAAACCAAAGTACTTTATATAAAACTGATTAAATTTAAACTTTTAATACTACAACTACTACGCAGCGGAAATAAATAAAATACATAAAAATAAAGTTCTCGTCGACTAAGTGATCTAGACAACAACTATGGTCTAACTTTTCATGCCTTGCATCCAGTAAGCTCCCAAGTCCTCTAACTCAAATACCTGTCAAAAATGCTCTCCAATAATTGGTTCATCACAAGTGTTCACGAATACACGGTCAACCACGAGGTTGAGTAGGATAAATAAACAACATATGCCACACAATTAATTAATAGCTTCCACTTCACAATCTACTGAGCTCAACCACATTGTCCATCAGAGACATGGTCTGCAGAACCAGCCTGGGGCCTTCCAATGCTCATACACACATTATCCACCAGAGACTAAGCCTGGGGCCGTCCAACATTCAAACACACGTTATCCACCAGAGACTAAGCCCGGGGTAGTCCAATATCCATACACACGTTATTCACCAGAGACTAAGCCTGAGGCAGTCCAATATCCTCAATCCAATTCCACAATTTACTCATATAAAAATATGCACCATTGAATAATAATAAACCAATCAATACGCAACCAGAAATTAACATCCATCATCCATACAATATCCTCATGCCAATAAACACAAATTGCACATTATAGTTGAGTAGTTTATCTTACCTCGTAAGCAAGCAATCCAATAAGCGAGATAATCCAAATAACGGTAAACAGCACCGCCAATAAACTCCGTCACCTAAACAAATAATATTCATTCAATATCAAATACTATACTTTACTTGTAATTCATTATTAATTATTATATTCATTAATTACAATTCATTATTATTATTATACGAAATCTATTAAATAGTTACCTCCGTTAATTAAATCAATTAATAACATATTTACGAATATAAATGCATCCCGTCACATAATATTATTATAAAATTATTAAACAGCGTATAAGAATTAAACAATTATACTTGTTTTACAAATCAATGCATTAAAACTAATTAATTAATTACGAATTAATTATGATTTACAAACTTTGACTTACAATTAATTATCAATCAATCAATATGACGGTATACAAATGCTAAACACCCTAAAACCCCCAAATTAACCCAATTAGGGTTTGCATACATATGACCATAAGGATGAATTAACAAGATAAAGAACTTATTGATTGCGGTCTACGCTGAAAGAGATGCAAAACCCCAAAAGATGAGCCATAGCCTTGAATTGATTAGGATAACAGGAGAAGCAGTGAACGTCGTTTTTAGTTTGTGAAAAAGTGCTTAAGCAGCTAATAAAATGATTTTAAGTTGATAAAACATGATTATATATGCTTCCCGTATTATCTTAATCAAACCGCAGAAAATAATGTAACCGAACCGGACACTCGGTCGAGTATAAGAAATTCGATCGAGTCAGATGCACTCGATCGAGTAAATAACACTCGATCGAGTAAGCTACACTCGATCGAGTTCCCACATACTCGCTCGAGTTCACAATAACCAGAAGCTTGACAGAACTACCACACCACCAACTCATCTGAGTACCCCGTACTCGGCCGAGTACCCTAGGATCAGAAATATGATGTATTACAACTGTTCAAGGGCTTATGTATGATTTTGCCTTTTAGCGTCACGAGTACGTATACTCCTTTGCCTACTATAATTTCCACTTGGTAGGATCCTTCCCAATTGTAGGAAAATTTCTCTGTCTGCCGCTTCCTTATGTTTTTTTTTTAAACTTTCCTGAAGACCAAGTCTCGTACCTACAGGATTCTTAGCTTAATATTCATGTTCTAGCTTTTGACAACTGCCTTCATGTATGAAGCCATCTTAACATGGGAGCTGAGCTTGTCCATTGTATCCGGGTTTTTAATCATCTTTACTTGATTCTTGTCCTCGATGTACAACCATACTTGTGAGTAGGGCCTTTACCTCATATATTATAACTGCCTTAGCTCCAAACATTAAGTCGAAGGATGTCTGTCCTCTACTAATGGATACTCATCTGCTCACATATCCTCGGCTTGTTCCAATATTCTCTTTTAAGTTGTCCATGATAAACTTGTTGTTAGAGTGTGCATGTCTATTGACCGAGGGTTATTAGGAGTAAATTTATTCGCGAGATGTTTCACCTGGCGCAAAACACTTTTGTCTTGTCAGATATAAACTTGGATTTATTATCGCATATTATGTCTGATAGAATAGCAAAGATACAAATAATTTTACATTTAATGATAAATATAACTTGTTTATCTCCTACTCGGGCGTACACCTCTGCCTCGATTCACTTGGAAAAGTAATATGTCATCGCCATCATGTAGACCTATTTCTTGAACCTCTGGGTAACTTCCCTAAAATGTCCATCCCACTTCATGAAGATCTACAAGGAGATCACAAAGTATAGTGGTTCTGCAAGCTGGTGGTTGAGTGTTGCATGTATAAGACATGCATTATTGTATTTTTTTCGCATTATTGGCGAGAAGTAGCCTTGTCTCAGCACCTTATTGGAGAAGCTCCTCACCCCTTCATGATTTTCACACTCTCCGCTGCGGAGAGCATACAAAACAACCTCACACTCCTCACTTCCCACAAGTATGGTCCCATAATGGATTTCCTGAACAAAACAGCATCAATTAGTACAAATCTAGATGACCTCATTTTTATCTTCATCATAGTAGGTCTTTCTTCATTAAGGTGCGTCTTCATGCATGGCTGGTTGTAGTCAGGCCGTCTGGGACATTTTCGAGGCCCTGTACAAAAATCTAAAAGTAGCCCCTAGGCCCTAATAATTTTACTCGTGTATTATTATTTCAAAAATAAGTCTATACATATTCAATACAATTTTGTGAACTTTATATTACAAATTATATTCTAACATTTATTTTAAAACTTGTAACTGTAACATTTAGTAATAGTTCTAAATGATATGCGTTATTTTTATATAAATTTTAGAAGGTAACGAAGGTTTGAGGGCTAATTTTGTTCACAAATTATAGAATAAGACAGTATCACAAGTCACATCGTGAGGCGGTTCATTACTTTTTAAACAATCATTGACTTATTGCTATCAATAAAATGTGATTTATATAAATGGACACTCATACAGTATAATACCATCTCACACAATAATTACTTAATTTTGTTTTTATTATTGATATCAATATGATAAATATATTATTGACCAACTGTATAGTACACTAATAATAAAAGGAGAAAAAATAGGGGTAGTCGTCATTCTATACTTCTATTAGCAAAAGAAACTACCACCGAAAAACAATGTTGTTATTTGAGGATAGTCTTACCAACTTACCCCACGTCAAACAAACCAGAGAAAAACTATAAAATGTCACTACAAAGATTCGAACATAGAACTTAAGGGAGATACACTTGCACTCCTACCAACTGAGCTAGGTAGATTTGATACTAAATAGCCGCACTGTTTTGTATATAACTTTGATACTACTGCATTTCTAGAAATTGGGCCCCCAAAATTCGGAGGCCCTGTTCATTTAAACGGGTTGAACACCCTTATATCCGGCCCTGGTTGTAGTGTTAAGCACTCTTAGTTCATGCAACCATTGTATGCAAGTCATTTATCAATCCTCTCCTCCAATATGATTGCTGGATGGTTTGTTCTTTTGCTCGCCCTATGGTATTGCAGGCTTAAGCATATGAATAATGTGTATTTTAAAGATGATACCCGATTTGAAAGTTGCCTCTGAGAAGGATAATGCATATGTCTCCCGCATTCTGGTCTATAAGGGTTTGTTTGATTGTAAATGCATTGAATTAACATGCCAGCGCTTTTGCTACCTTCAGATAAATTATCATTTTTGAGTCCCTAGATGCACATACTTTGACTTCTCGATCAAGTGACTAAAGCCGCAGGATCACCTTGATCTAATATGTGCTTGCTAGGATCCTCTTCTAGGCCGCTATGTAACCCAGAAGTAGAAGCTTCCATAGAAAATCTCCAAACGTGCACTTCAAGGGATTTTTAGCTTCTATCTCATACTAGTTCAAGCTGTTGAAGATATCAGTCAGATGTTGTGTGTACTGCAGGGCTTGCTTGGACTTGACCGCGATGTCAATAATATAGACCTACATGGTGTTGCCTATTGGTCTTTGAACATTATCTTCACCAGCCTTTGATAGGAAGATCCCGCATTCATTAGACCAAATTGCATTACATTATAACAATACAAACCAAGTTATGACCTAAGGGTTTTTTTCTCCTAAATGTTATCATTCCATGTCATGTGGTAGCGTCCATTATTACATCGATATGAATCATTTGTTCTTCTCTTTAGAACAACCACTACATTGGACAACCAGTCTGGGTAATTCATTTCCCGTATTTTTCTACAACGAGTAAGTTCTCTACTTCTTCGTTTATGATCGGGTTCCTTTGTATATCTAATTTCCTCTTAATCTGCTAGACGGATGTGTTGATGGGGTTCACGTTCAACTTGTGTATTATTACATTAGGATATATATATGTACATACCCTATCATCATGCGACCAACTAAAGCAATCTATGTTAGTTCTAACAATTGGATGAAATCTTGGTGGATAATATCTGTTTAATCCAACCCAATCAACATCGTAGTGGGTACAAGGCGTACAAGTTCACTTTGTCCAACTCCGGTTGTGGAGGCTCAATGTACTCCTCCCGGAGATGTTGGTTCTGTAATTGTTATGTTGCATTGTAGCCTGAGTTTGTTTACGGATTTCAGTGTGTCCTTGTAGCAGAAATTGGCATTCTGGCAGCCACATATCTCCTGGACACCTCATGGTGTTGCAAACTTGATACAATAGTGGTATATTGAAGGCATAACCCTCATCTTGTGAATCCATGGCCTGCCAAAGACCATACTATAAGTTGAAGAACAACCAATTAAGAACCGTCGCAAAACAAGAATAAATCGTCATAAAATTTTATCTGTTACAGAATCTCAGTACACCGTAGTGATTCTGTCGCATATGACTCCTTTATTAGAAGTGTTACCAGCTTGTTGTTTCCTGATGTGACTCGTATTTACGCACATTTAGTCCCCTAACAAGACTTGTTTCACATGCTTTTACGTGATTCTTTGGGTCATTTCTTATCTTTAGCTACCTATTTGCTATTCTATGAGGTTTTGGTGCCTTTGTTAGGAGAAGAGCGCCATCCTTACTTTATTGGAGAATTTTGGAGCTAAATTGATCGCACCTAACGACCAAGCATTGAAGAGGTGTCCAAGACTAAAGGCCTTAGTCAATAAAACAAGTTTTCGGGGCAATAAAGAGGAGCCCCCACGAGTTAGGGGGCATCCAAGCCAAGAGCAAGGGGGAAAGCAGACAGAGCTCGTGCGAGCTCTACTTAGCTCGAGTGAGCTCAGCACCAGCTCGTGCGAGCTTGTAATACTCAGGATTTTATAAGGTTTCACTCGGCCGAGTACAACGAGTACTCCACCGAGTGGAGGTCACTCGATCGAGTAGGGCCTGTCGAGTGAGGCTGGTCTAGGTCCGGAAGCTGCGGTTTCGTCCACTAGATCGAGTACTCGGGTGCACTCGATCGAGTGGATTGCACTTGACCGAGTACTCGGGCGTACTCGACCGACTGGACAGCACTCGACCGAGTGTTGTCACTATCACTCGGGCATGCGCATGTGATGATTGTGGACCTAGCTCTTTTCTTCCTTCTTCCTTTGTTTTCACTTCACAAACCCCAGCAAACCTTATCTCTTCATTTTCAAAAATTCCCAAATATTCTCTTAAAACCTCATCTTGTTCATCCTTTGAGTTGTAAGTATAATTTTCCCTCTTTTCCTCTGTTAATTAGTTTAGCAAACCCTAATTTTAGGGGGGGGGGATTGTCTTATGGGATTAATTAGGGTTTGGTCTAATTAATAAGGGGTTAATTTAGATTAGTTAGTATTATTGTTATTGTATTATTATGTTGTGATAGTTAATTATAAATTGGGTAGGAGGAGACTTCATTGAGGAACCTTTCTAGCTTGGTTGCTTGTTTGTGACGAATAACAAGAGGTAGAGTTTCCCTACTTAGTCTTGGTAGTATGAATGTTCTTTAATGTATTAATTTTCATGCAATTGCATAATTTCCATTGTAGTTTCATGATAACATGGATATTGGTAGTTAGGGTTTCATGGCATGTGATGAGATTACTTGGTTATGATGGTACTTTGGTAATTGGGGTTGGTACATAACATCATGAGTTGCATTATAACATGATTATGGGAAAGGTTTGGTGATTTCATAGTTGATTCTTGTTTCATGTGGTTTAAATTGATACATGGGAATCTAAATTGCTCAATGTGCATCATTGGACACTTGTTTTGGTTGGAGGTGTTGGATGGTGGTAATTGTTGGAGTTTGTGATCATTTTGGAGACATAAGACGGTTGAGAAACCGTCTTGCGCTCAGGTCACCTTTTGGAGCTTCCCACTCCAAGAGGGATGTGCGCATTTAGAACTTGAGTTACGGAGGAGCACATGTGGTTGAGACATGTCGCCTGGCAGGGGATCCGAGTCGCTCTCGGGCCCGGTACCACCAGTGTGTCCGGAGTACCTTCTTTCGGGTTGCGGTCCGGTGAGTTGGTGGTGACATTGCGATGTCGTCACCGTGGTTGGTGATTAGGAGGATGTGGAGTAATGGTTGCATTTCATTGATCATCATGTCATTGCATTTAGTTAGCATTCTTGTATTCACATCATTGTATCTAGCATTTATATTATCGAGATTAACCAAGCGGATTTTCAAATGTCTGTAGAGAACCATATGGTGATTTCCGCCCATATGGGGAGCAGAGGCGTGATAGGTTGCATTTGCACTCATTGTGGGCTTCGAGCGGTCTTACCGTAGTTGTCACCACTTTTGTTATTGTATTTTTTACTAATCTTAGACTCCACCTTATTTTCGATTTGGTTGTATCTTTTGGGGATTTGTGTTGAATCCCAAGACATATAAACTAATCACTTAACCTTAAGTTATCTAGTTTCCTTTGAATTGTATTAATAGTCTTGTCTTAAATTGCTTACTATCGAAACTCGCACTACAAAGCTTAGGGAAACCAAGCCTTGTATCATCTCCATGAGTCGGGATTGCCTAGAGGAAGGATTCCGGCTTTTTGGAGTGTTACAAAGTGGTATCAGAACGAAGATTTTGGAGTCTAATCTAATGAATTAATGAATTTAGGTGTGTCAATTAAAAATAACCCGGTTCGAGTTGTAGAGAACTCGTGACAAGTTTGGGAAACGTCCCAAGATTGTACCCTTGTCCTCTTAACTCAAGTTGGCCACATCGCGTGGGGTAACAGGGCATCTTGATGTGCATGTAGGTGTTGCATATTCTTATAATGTTGTTTGAAAGTCGGTTTCTTATTTGTGACATATGATGTGATCATAGGAGTAGTATAACCAAGTTACATGGAGCATGTGGATGTTTATGTATGAATGTGATGTGATTGCAAGTTGAATTATCCATGAATAAGGAGTATTATTCACATGCTAGTTGTTGTTTAGACGCATACGTTACTCCGTATATATGTTTGTTTTTCGTTATGTGATTAGAAGCATGCTGTAATACCCGTCCCTTAGGAGGACCCGTTGACAGACCAAAGTTTACTTGTGTGACCTTGATCATCAAGACGAAGTCGTTGTTTGGTTTTGGACTCAACCAAGTGAGTGACACTCGGTCGGAGTGTAGGGCACTCGACCGAGTGCATCGATGACAACGTATTAAAACGTTACGCATAAGTCACAGTTTCCAAATCATTTCTTATTATTTTCTTGTCCCCTTTTCTCCTCCGCAACCCTAGATCGACACATTTCTCCCTACCACTCATCCCTCACCTTGCTAAGATCTACCTGGGAGACTATCACGGGAATGGAAGTGTACGCCGACTTCGACCTAGTCAACCGATCGTATAATAAGGTAATTCACCGTCACCATATGCAGGTCTTGGGTTAAGGTTACGATTGTGCATAATCGAGTCGTATTGTGTTGTAGGTGTAGATGTCAGTATGCGGTGATCATATGTGCGATTTGATGATTGATGCTACGTGAAATGCGGTACAGGTAGGGTTTCCCTAATCAGTTGTCTGTAGAACTATGTATTGTATAATGTGACGATCTTGTGATGCTTATTGTGATATGATTTTATGATTGTGACAATGTTGTGATGGCGATGTTGGTGGTTGATGTTGGTGTTGGGTGTGGTTGATATTGTGATTTTGAGCCATTGTGAGAGGTGGTCTCACACCCATTGTTCGCCTCTTGCGTTCTCTCGGCGTAGGAGGGATGTGCACATTAAGGGACTTAGGTATTGTGGGTGGTTAGGTGGTGTGGCTACGGTCCCCACTGGCAGGGCTACACACTTCGATGTGTATTTGGTTACTTGATGTGTGATATGATGATGGTGATGGTGACGGTGTGATGGACCATTCTTATTGTTTACGTTGGTTACTTTTATATTGTTGTACAGTTGACTGACCCCGTGTTGTTTGTAAAACTGTGATGATCCATTCGGGGATGGTGAGCAGGTTGTCTTGCAGGTCTAATAGGTGTTTGGATGCTTCTCTGTGATGTTCATGTTGGGGATGGGCGACCACTGTGCTGATATAGATGCAGCTAGAGTAGAGTTATCAGTTGTACTAGTTACTTTCCTAGTGATCACTTAAATTGTATATATAACTAAATATTGTTCTTAGATGGTCTATTTGATATGTACTTACCTCGGGTAACCGAGATGGTAACACCCTTGGTTGTCAGAGAAGGTCTAGTACAGGTTTCCTTGGTAAGTAGAGGTGTTACACATGCCAAGTAAGGTTATATGTGCGGCCATATGAGTCGGGATGAGTGTGAGACCCTAATGGTGCACTTGGTCTAGTGGATAAAGGAAACTCGACCGAGCTTCAGCGACTCGACCGAGTAGACACTTCCACTCGACTGAGTGGGTGACTTAAATGAGGATCTATAATTTCTGGGTTCTTCACTCGGCCGAGTAAGTGATGTGCTTGACCGAGTGGAAACCACTCGGCCGAGTGGTTAGTGGCACCCGACCGAGTGGGTGAAATGGCAATTTGGGACAGTTCTTGCAAGTGGGACACTCAACCGAGTAAGTGGCGTACTCGACCGAGTGGGTGGAATGACAGACTTTGGGAGGTCCCTGTATTGGACACTTGACCGAGTAGAGGTTTCACTCGACTGAGTGAGTTATCACACGACCGATTGAGACCATTGACTCGGCCGAGTAAACTCCTAAAGGGAGTCAATATTGTTTGTCTCTTTTTGGTGAGACACATATTGACACTTGTCATGGTTCTTTTCTATAGAATGTCGAGAAGAGCAAACTCTGTGACTGGGTTGACCCGAAGATTCAAGGCCGAGATTGATCGTATTGTGGCGCAAAATGAGTCCCTCACGGAGGCTCTCAATAACGTCACAAGGAAGGAAGTGGACGCCGCAACCATTAGCAATGCCATGGCGCTCCACCGCCCCACCAAGTACGAGGGGGTCGGGGAGCCGAACTTTTTCGGCAATTGGGGGCGCGAAATTGAGAATATATTTGAGGTGGTTAGGTGCCCGGAAGAGATGAAAGTTGAGCAAGCGGCCTTCTACTTGGGAGGTCAAGCGAGTAATTGGTGGTTCAAGGAGCATGAGGCGATGAAAGATTAATACAAGCGAGAAAGAATGGATGTTATTCCGTAAAAAAAACTTCAAGGCGAAAATGCGCGATGAGTTCATACCAGAGCACGTGAGATGCACGCTCCAGGCGGAGTTCGACAACTTTACCATGACCGAAGGAATGACCGTCCAAGAGTACTACATCCGGTTCAACGAACTTGTCACCTATGTGGAAGAATTACATCCTAGCCCCCAATTCTTGGCCCTAAAGTTAGAGAGGGGCCTCACTTTGAAGTTTCTTGAGAAACTCCCCGCGGGAGTGTTAGTAGACGTGAAAGATGTGTATGAAAGAGCCAGAACTGTCGAGCGATTGGTTAATATGGCCAAGGAGGCAAAGGAAAAGGCCGGAGAAAAGAGGAAGGCCAAGAGTGAAGGTGGCGGTGGACACCAAAAGAAGTTTAGTTATCATCAATCAAAATTTCAAGGAAGTAGACCAAACCGGGGAGGCTATGCTCGATCAAGTGGGAATGGAGGAAGGGCTATGAGTGAAGGGGGCAGCTTAAGGTGCTTCAATTGTGGTGGAATTGGCCACAAAAGAAGCGAATGTACAAGCTATGGCAGAAGGGGATTAATTAAGGGGTTTGGGCAAGGGAGCTCCTACCAAGCTCTCTCCCAAGGGATGACCAACAACCGCAACTCCGGGTCGTGGGGCAACAACCGTAGTTCCAACTCCTCTTTCAATGGTGACCGTGGACAGGGAGGCTATAATCGGGGATCCCAATCCCCAAAGAACCAATTATAATGCAAGTAAAGCAACGGAGACAAAGCCGACTAAATCGGCTAGTGCGGTCCAAGGGGCACCAAAGTCAAGCGGGAAGCTCTTCGCAATGGGGAAAAGGAACGCCGAGGAAGATTCTTATATGGTTTTCGGTACATTTCTTATCAATTCTCAACCTTATTTTACCTTATTTGATTCGGGAGCCTCTCATTCTTTTGTGTCTAGAAACCATGTTTTGACCTTAGGTTTGGGGGAGGGTGAGTCAGTGAAGGATGACGTGTCTTTGCCTTCGGGTGAGTCAATCGTATGTTCAAAATTGTATAAAGGAGTGTCGGTTATGATAGGGGGAGTAAATTTCCCGGCTAACCATTTCGAGTTTCCTTTGGAGGCTTTGAAGTAATATTGAGAATGGATTGGCTAAGTAAGCATATGGCCAACATAGATTGTCATCAAAAGAAACTTGCTTTGAAAGGACCTAAAGGTGTTAGGGTGTCATACAAAGGATACCTAATCAAGCTTAAGGTAAAACTGATTTCGGTGATGACCCTAAAGTCGTGTTTGAGGAAGGGTTGTCCAATAATCTTATGTCATGTTTGGGACACGAGTGTGGAGAGACCGCAAGCTCAAGACATCCCGGTAGTAAGGGAGTATGCGGATGTATTTCTGGAGGAATTACCCGGGTTACCTCTTTAAAGAGAAGTAGAGTTTTGCGTGGACTTGAAACCGGGAGCGGGGCCAATCTCTAAAGTCCCGTACCGAATGGGTAAAAAATAATTAGAGGAATTGAAGAATCAAGTCTGCGAATTGGCGGACAAAGGGTACATTAGGCCGAGCGTGTCACAATGGGGTGCACCGGTCCTATTTGTAAAACTCGTTGGGTACCAAGTTCAAGATGAGTACGGCGTTCCACCCAACAAAGGATGAAAAAACTGAGAGGACTATCCAAACCCTTGAAGACATGTTGAGAGTGTGTATAATGGAGTTTGAGGGCACTTGGGAAGAGAGACTAGACTTGATCGAATTCTCATACAACAATAGCCATCATGCAAGTATAGGCATGGCTCCATTTGATGCCTTGTATGGGAGAAAATGTCGGAGTCCGATATGTTAGGATGATATCACCGAGGCCTTCTTGTTGGGACTTCAAATGATCCAAGACATGGTTGACCAAGTGCATGTGATCCGGGAAAAGATGAGGGCATCCCAAGATAGGCAAAAGAGCTATGCCGATTTGAGGAAGAGTGACATCGAGTTTGAGGTGGGTGACAAGGTATTGCTTAAAGTGTCTACAATGAGAGGAGTGATGTGATTTGGGAAAAAGGGTAAATTGAGCCAAAATTTCAAGGCTTGGATAGGGTCGGGGAAGTAGCATACCGCTTAGCTCTTCCCCTGGCACTTGACCGTGTTCATAACGTCTTCTACGTATCCCAATTGCGTAAATATGTTAGCGATCCTTCCCATGTATCAGAGGCGGAGACAATCGAGTTGGATGACGCCTTGACGTATGTAGAGACCCCTAAAGAGATATTGGGAAGGAAAGTGAAGAAAACGAGGCATGGAGAGATAGTATTGGTAAAGATCTTGTGGTCCAACCACCAAGTCGAGGAGACCACTGGGAGGCCGAAGAAGCTATGAAGAAGCGTTACCCTCACCTTTTCAAGCAAGTAACGAGTTCGGTTATGAGGTCGTAACTTTTTTTCTAGAGAGGTAGAGCGCGTCACGCAAAGTGAAAGTTATCATTTTTAACTGTTTTGTTAGTAAGTCATGTGTCGTCTTGACCCTCGCAGAGTGTTCTAGTGTCTTGGGTAAGAAGACCTCTCCTTGGTCGTGTGGTCGGGATTTTAGAAAACCTCGTTTGAGTCTTGTCTAGTCGGGTCGAACTTCGAGGACAAAGTTCATCTTAAGGGGGGGAGATTGTAATACTCGGGATTTTATAAGGTTCCACTCGGCCGAGTACAGCGAGTACTCGACCTAATGGAGGTCACTCGGCCGAGTAGGGTTTTTCGAGTGAGGCTAGTATAAGTCTGGAAGCTGATGTTTCGTCCACTCGACCGAGTACTCGGGTGCACTCGACCGAGTGGATTGCACTCGACTGAGTACTCGGGTTTGTACTCGACCTAGTGCTTACGAGCACTCGACCGAGTGCTGTCACTATCACTCGGGTACGCGCATGTGATGATTGTGGGCTTAGCTCTTTTGTTCCTTCTTCCTTTGTTTTCACGTCACAACCCCCACCAAACCTAATCTCTTCATTTTCAAAAATCCCCAAATATTCTCTCAAAACCCCATCTTCTAGATTTACAATAGTGGTGAAGATTTATCTACCAATTCTCATCTTGTTCATCCTTTGAGTTGTAAGTATTACTTTCTGTCTTTTCCACTTGTAATTAGTTTAGCAAACCCTATTGTCTTATGGACTTAATTAGGGTTTGGCCTAATTAATAATGGGTTAATTAGTGGATTAGTTAGTATTATTGTTATTGTAGTATTAGTTGTGAAAGTTAATTATAAATTGTGTAGGAGGAGACTTCATTGAGCAACCTTTCTAGGTTGGTTGCTTGTTTGTGAAGAATAACAAGAGGTAGGGTTTCCCTACTTAGTCTTGGTAGTATGAATGTTCTTTAATGCATTAAGTTTCATGAATTTGCATAATTTTCATGGTAGTTGCATGATAACATGGATATTGGTACTTAGGGTTTCATGGCATGTGATGAGATTACTTGGTTATTGATGAGGTGTCGCAACCCTCTCAAAAATAAATACCCTAGGTACAACAAATAAATGTATTATTTAGGGGTCGAATCCACAGGGAGTACGCTGGTTGTTAATTACTTGTTATGGGGTGAATTCTATCTCGGTTGTCACAAAATATGGGGGTTGTTTGGTTTAAAAAGCAAAGTGAAAATATAAATGCAAACAATAAGATAAAAGACGTCTAGGAAGTTCGGTTCATACATGCAAATTGATATTTAAATAGTTGTTC
>VHZZ01001433.1:75536-90406 GCA_009801015.1 Silene noctiflora | reverse complement strand
ACTAAAATAATATTTAAAATTATGTTCATCGCAATTAATTATGAAAAATAGTTAGAACTCGGAATTAACTATTAAAATAGTTTATATTACAAATTTATTAATCTCGGGTGTTACAGGTAATGGTAGCAACATTAAATTTTGGTCTGATAATTTGGTTTTTTCACACCCACTTACCAGCAATATGGATGATCATAGTACCAATGATCTTAATCTTTTGGCTAAAGATTTCATAACCCCTAATAAAAAAATGGGATGTTTGTAAATTATCCAATTTAGTGAATAACAATATTGTTAATCAGATTACTAACATTCCACTGCCACGTAGTGATATTCCAGATACCCTCCTTTGGGGGTTGTCCGTGGATGGAAATGTTTCTACCAAAACAACAACATGGTTAGCGCAAGACTTGCTCGATCAAAGTTTTTATAAATGTGAATTCACTGGATTTAGAAATTGAATATTTCTCCAAAGTTAAATTTTTTTCTTTGGAAAACCTGTGTTGACGGCCTCCCAACGAAAGGTATAGGCTTCTCAAAAGTCATATTAATGTCCCACCTCATTGTGTTTTGTGCAACCATCCTCTTGAAAACGAAGATCATTTCTTTTACAAATGTTCCTTGATTGGTTATATTATCGAGGACATGGACATTATTAGCTTTAACGACTTTTTGTCAAATTATGATAATATTACAATTCAAAGTTTTGTCATGAAACTCAATTATCTCAAAGACTTGATTCCAAAAGATGATCACATTAAAATTATTTTATTTGGTGGAATGCATGGTTTTATAGAAATGACATTATCTTTAATAATGTTCATATCAATATCAGCAAACTTATTATTTTATGTAATAATAGCATAAAGATATGGAATGAGACTAGACATAAGGATCTCAACAATCCCGAAAAACACAAGTCGGTTTGAAACACTACTAGTAAGGAAGAAATATGGTAGGAGAAACCTAAAAACGGTTTTTTAAAACTAAATTTTGACAGATCGAAAATAGACGAAAATAAAGCTGTTTTAAATATTGTATAAGAGATCATAATGGTAAAGTCGTTTTGTTAGAAGCAAAAAATTGTGGATCTAATAACATTCTTGTTGTAGAAGCCCGAGCATTAAAAGATGAATTTTAGCCCCTAAATGCTTAGGAATTTCAAAACTAATAGTTGAGGGTGATAATTTATGCATTATTAACTTTATTCTCAGTATTTGGCAAGTCCCTAAGGAAATTTCAAGTTTTATCAAAGATGTGAAATTAGATCTTCCTTTCTTTGAGAATTTGACTATTAAACATTATTTTCGTGAAACTAACAAAGTTATTGATTTTATGATTCTATTAAACATTCATGTTCAACTCTTTCGAGATGGTTTGATAGTTGATGACTTTAACTTATCTCGCTCATCCAAAAAGATGAGATAAGTTGATCATATCGTAGAGTATCAACCTAATTTATTTGCCTTAGTAAAAAAACAATATTACAGTGAAACAATGGTAGAAATATGAATTAGTCTTTTTGGTTGGAGAACACATGGCCAGCATCATCCCTGGAGTGAACTTTTGCCAACATTGTGTGGTAGTATGAATTTGTGTTATGCTTATGTAGTCATGTCCGATGCACCTGTGGGCCAAAATTTTATTACTCCGCGTATGGTTTAGTATATAGATTAGTACCTCCTATTTATATTATTCCCACATTTCATTTAAGTGTTATATTCCGTATCAGATATGTATTTTGTCTCTAGGATACGATACCTCGAAACTTTATTTTAGACCAAAAAGCTGAAAATTTATGCATAAAATAGACGTATTCGATGCTCCGTTATCGTATTGTGTCAGATACATGCAGAGCTGTAACCTGCAAACGAGTCGGAGTAACATGGCCTCCTATTAATTCCAAATTATATATATCCATTTTTTAAAGTCAAATTTTGTTAATATTGACTTCGATGATGTTTAGTCAAATTTTAAAAATTTAAATATAAAAGTTGATATATTTACGTTTAATATTAAAAGCTCGGAAAAAAATATAATTTTGGCACACAGCAATATATAAATGGAAAAAAGGTCAAAGTGTCATCTCAAAGAGTATAAAAAGTTAAATGGGTAATTTGGAATTGTTAGAAATAGACCTGTTAAATGGACTAGGCGGGTTAGGCCCCCGGTCGAGTGGAATACGGGTTGAGCAAAATATCGCTTGAGTAAAACGTGTCTCAGGTCGGATTAGGGTTAGAATACGCTCATAAAAAGTTTCTGCCATATTTTATTTTACATTTTTAAGCCCAAAAAACATAGTACTTTTTAAAATTAAATCATCAATATTAATAATATAATTATATCTTTATTGTACTCATATTAAAGCATTTATTAAAAAAAAAAAAAAATATTTAACATTTCTTTATTATTAATGATATAAAAGTTGTATAAAACTAATTTTTAAGTTAAAATATTAAAATAATTATTTTTCTATTTATTATTGTAAATATAATATAACAATATTAATATTTAAAATATTTTATCTTTGACACAACCAGTCAACCGGTCGGATCAACTTTCAACCCTAAAACAGAAGACCATTTCGGGTTCGGGTGAAGGTCAAGCAAGATTTACGGATTTTTAATTCTAAATTAAATCGGGTTAGGTCGGATTTATGGGTCATGTTAAGTTTTCCCCCATTTCAATTTGGTAGGTAATATGGAGGGTAACGTGTAAGTATAGTATAGTATAGTATAGGGCTCGTCGTACCGAATTAGGCTTCTAGTTCGGTTTTTTTTGTGTGGTGATAGAATTTTAGTGTCACGGACTCGAGTAAAGATTTATATATTTTAATTAATGCATGGATGGATTAATATGAATTTATATAGTTTATTTAACCAAAATTCCAGCTATGTTATTTTCTTTTAACAAGTAGTTTATTTAATCAAATAAACTAGTTAAAATAAAGTACTACATAGAGCAAGTTAAAAAGTGGAATTTTGGACAAATAAAGTCATGGAATATTTCCAATTTCCATAATTCCATTGCGTAAAGGGATGACACTCATGAGTCATGACCATGCCTACTACCTCCGTACCTCCCTCTAATATCTTGTTTTTTGTAGCAAGCGTCGAATACTCGAATGGGTAGTACAATTAAGTAGGCAATGGAGATTTACGAGTTTACGACTATATTCCACAAGTGAGTCAAGACATCATCGACAAGAACTCGATTCTTAACAATGTACTCCGTATCTCCCATTGTACTTCCAAGCAAATTTCCGAGTACCCCTGACATTTCTTCTGATCTAGTGACATCAATGTTGTATGAGAACAGCAACTCCTGCATAATCAACGGGATTATATTGATAGAATCAAAACTGCGACATTTCTTCTGATCTAGTGACATCAATGTTGTATGAGAACAGCAACTCCTGCATAATCAACGGGATTATATTGATAGAATCAAAACTGCGACATTTCTTCTGATCTAGTGACATCAATGTTGTATGAGAACAGCAACTCCTGCATAATCAACGGGATTATATTGATAGAATCAACACTGCTCTATCCACGTTCCGGTTCGTTTGACTGAAGATGCGCCTTTGCATGGTGTAGGATTGCAAACTATATCCCGTTCTTTGGTTGAGGTTACACCCTTAACTCAATGCCTTCAACTCTAATTCATTTGTAGCTTTAGCCTTTACTTAGAAAACTAAATGATGCATGCTTAATTTGCTTAATCATGGGAACTGGGTTGCAGGACTTCAATTCCCCGTTGCAGTTAGCTGGACAAGGGCTCATGTAGTCAGTTGACGGGCTAGAGATAAGTTATTAAGAGCTACTTGTAAACAAGCAACGATCAAGTTACGACTCTGGATGAAATATGAATGATGGATCAGTCAGTGGACGACGCTTCTTTCTTAACTCTCAAGGAGATCCAATGTGTTTCTACTTTCTACACAGACATAACTAAAACCAAAGGACAACAAGACCAAGGGAATACTTAATAAATACTATTAAGGAAATTTTATAAGCAATGATTTCGCATGTGCTAGTGCCTTGATGTGCACGACACAAAGTCATACACACCTTGCACATTAGCTGTAGATATGTGTCATACTCATCATCTCAAATTCCGATTCCTTTTCAGCCGGAATTACCCTATTGGGTACCAAATGGGATGACAATGAGGGGAATCTAGACCCCAATCTATTTTATCCAAACTCCCATCTTTCAAGCCTTGTGTAAATCCAGAGTTGTCCAAATCTGCATCTACTCGCGTACAAATTTGATCCAAATCCGACTCATATTATCCAAACCTCATCTTTCAAGCCTAGTGTAAAATTGATCCGAATCCATATTACAAGCTCAAATCATATTCAAAGAGTGGACACTGGACATCGATCCTCTTTAAATTTATATTTCGTCTCAAAACTGCTTTAAATAATATTCACAAATTGCTCCAAGGAGCTTTCATCACTGTGATCTTAGCGACGATTATTTGCAACAGAAAATAAGAAAATTAAATGAAATAATTACATTTCTATGAGCCCTAGGCGTTAAATAGAGGGCAAAAAAAAGAGTCAGACATGATGACTTTGCGGATAAAAGGAGGAACCCGCCAACAGCTGGCCGTCTAAAATACCTGGCTGCATAGAAGTAAACCCGAAACCTCCTGAATGTGGAATTCCAATTGGAGTGCGCCCAATTGAACTGTCGATAAGAAAACACAACTCAACCAGTGAAATTTTGGATATGAAAAAACAATTCTCGCAACATCCTCCTAAAGAAACTCCGAATTGGACGTTGCACTGAATAAGCTGTGCATATTTACCAACCTGAATGAAAGTGACAAAGAAGGATCAACCGGAGTATTCATTCCATTCCTGCTAGGTGAAAAGAGTGACCAGAAAACTGGAACAGAACAAAAAGTCATTTGTCAGCTGTTAAAGTGTTAAGTACAGGAAAAGGTCATAAAATAAGTTTCTGACATACATTAACAGTTTACCAATAGAACATTATTGTCTAGACCAAGCAAAACGGGTTATTCAGGTTGGGTCGAACCCAGAGGGGTTTGCTTTTGAGGGTCATTAAGGGTGCGGATCAAAAAAGATTCGGGTCATTGAACAAGAGGATACTTTTTTACACGATATATTATTGTCACGAGATGATACTTTTTTACTCAATATATTTAACTTATGGTGTGCTACTCCACTTGCATAATGTATTCCTATCGCAAGCCAAGTCAATAAAACCACCAAAACTACTGCAAATATGAAAACTCCACATTTCTTAATCACCGTTATTGATTGTAAATTGTGATTCGTATCAAGCATCCGAAGGTATCGCTTAATTTGAGTCTGCGTTTGTTTGAAATTTTAAAAGAAATATTGGAAACATTTTACTAATTTCTTTAAATTGATGATGATTTTTTTACTTTCTATTGGTAACGTCTTAAAAGTTTCTTCCTAATATGCCTTGCCATCCACTCAGCAAACCGTCCAGTCAGAAATAATGTCTAGGTAAGTATAATAATACTAAATTACTAGAGGGGAGGAGCTATACCTGACTGCTGAGGATGATCTTGAAAATTGGAGCAGAAAAATATATCCTGCAAGCAATGCAAGTTTATGTTCACGACTTAAGAGCTCTAAACACGTAAGTATAAGATAGGATCTATTGAAATTTGAGGACTAGGATAATTTGCTAACCTGCCGTGCATTCCCAGTAACAGTACGTCCCATTTCTGCAGACAGAACAACATCACTGGTCTTAGTATTTTTAGATAAAAATTTGAGGCAAGATGTGCAAGAACATTACAGAGTTGGTGTGAAGAGGGTAAAAGGACATAAAAATTCGGAAAACGGTTTTAAATGAGGGCCAAGAAGAATTTAAATAGGAGAAAAAAGTGCTAAGAAAAATCATCATCTGCGTTCACCCTAAACCTCGAACCCTCTCTCATTATGCTATGGTTTCAATAATCTTTAGTAATCCCATATCAATTCAATCACCATGTCATTCATGTGTTTCCAATTAATAGTACATAAATAAATACTTTTCCAACCAGAAAATTATGGAAGTACAACGACAATTATCCAACCAGAGAGTGGCAGACAAATATTTCCTTGTATACACAATGTAAAGCACAAATGGTAGAAAAAAGAAAGGAAACAAACTCCTTTAGGAATAATAGTTCTGATAAAATCAAGAAAATTACATCATGATCTACCTTATTTTTTAGTTGGATCTGTTACCTATATTAGAAACACTGGGGTTCACTGCCAAACTCAAGCCGAGAAAGCAATCATCAGACTTGCTGTCGAAGTCCCATAAGTTCAGTTCAAGGTTTGGCGTTGTTTCTGTCAAATAAAAGGTTTGAGTATGACGAATGTTCTCGAACAAACAACGTTTCAGATAAGTTAAGCCAAAATCAGCCCATGAGCATAGCTTACTTGAATTGTCTTGCTTATTTTGAAAGGGTTCTTGAATTGGGCGAGTGACCGGTGTAGTTACCTGTCATATTCTCAAATAAGGTGGATGTATTTTCTATCAAATTGAAACAAAAAGTGATTTGATTCACATACATGGAAAAATGGGTGCTGTAGAGCCTGTTCTGCAGTTGGCCTCTTACGCGGATCCCATGAGCAAAGTCGCTGAAAAGGCACTCACATTCAGTTAATTGGTCAAACTAAAAAGCAACAATACTCTTTAAAAGGATTCCAAGATCCACAGCAAAGTCTACAGATAAAAGGACATACAGAGATCAGATCAATAGCTTCCCAGCTAGCATTTGGGATGATTTCAGACAGATTGGCAGGCAAAATCTGCATGTTGAACATAATAATTTGATTATATGAATATGCGACCTATTACTGCATAATTGGTAAATTCGTAAATATGAAGTCGTCAGTGTATCTCACCTCTGAATAGCTAATATTGATTAGTTGTGTTATGTTCTTTGCTCCAGGGAAAGCAGCGCAATCTGGGGCACCAAGAACATAGCATATCTTGTATAATTGATCTATTTCACTGCTCGGAAGAAAAAAAAATCCATCAGCTACTATAAGCACACTGCACACAACTATTTCAGACAAGAGAACTTCATCCATAATTTTTTGTTTGCGAAGTGTAAAAAGGGAAAGGGTTTTTAGTAGCATACTAGTAAAAATTTACGGAGGGTACTTTGACGCCTCAATTATGTTCAGAATAAAAAGCTTGCAATATACATTACCTTTCTCCAGGGAAAATTGGACATGAGGTGAAAAGTTCAGCAAGTATTGCACCCACTGCCCACATATCTGCAACAATAAGAATTTCAGCAGCAAAACACGGAAAATGTGCACTCAGCAACAGCACGCTCAAAAAGAATATTCAGTAAAACTGTTTAATTCAGCTATTCATGTCAGCCACAGTCTATTTACACTAATTCAGGTTTGCCCCTTTTACTGAGTACAACCGATTTTGAAGAAGGGATCCTCTTCCTCAAATTCAGACTAGGATGGAAAGGAACAGAACATACCAATTGCAGGTGTGTAATATGAGGACTGTAACAGAACTTCTGGGGCCCGATACCTGGAAATAAAATCATAATGAGAGAAAATTGAGAGCTTAAACTCAGTGCACATGCAATTGCAAGCAAGCATCTATAGACGGGGAGAAGCAGAAAACTCACCACCGTGTTGAAACATAATCAGTATACGGAGGCATGGATGAGACTTCCCTGACGAGTCCAAAGTCGGCAATTTTGATCACGTCATTTGTCACTAGCAGATTTTCTACGAAAAACAATCCAAAGATAAAAGGTTAAAATATTCGAAGACACAGCTATACATACAAAGGTACACCTACGACCTAACATATGCACAATGAGTGTCATGCCCGCAAGTCATGTCTGTAAACGTACCAGGTTTTAGATCCCGATGGAAGTATCCATTATTATGCATGTGTGCAAGTCCTTGAAGAACTTGAACTAAGAAGTTTCGTATCTCTTCTTCAGAGAATGGTCTATGCCGCTCCTTCATTTTCTGATATAGATTAAGTTCCTGTAGATTGTCGAGAATATTCAGCACAAGACAAATCAAGGGTAGTATCAGCATCGACATAAAAGATACCTAGCACCTAGAAATTATCATAGTTTATCATGCAAAAGGTTACAATAATGGTTATGTAAAAAGTATCTATAGTGAAAAAATGAAAGCAACAGAAGCAAATATTTTATAAGATATCGATGCATAGTCAAGTCAGTATCTGAAAAATGAAACAATTATTCAAACCTAAACATGGAAACGAAACTTAGATTCTCACCATATATTCAAATATGAAGAACAACTCGTTGTGTTCTCTGACAACTTCTTTCAACTTTATGATGTTAGGATGACTCAATCTACGCAAAGACTGCAAAAGAATAACAGGAGAACCTTATCAGGGTACAACACACAACTGTAGCAATAATGTACACCGCACCATAATCACAAGATTCACAACTCACAGTAATCTATCTCACATAAGTAAATACAATTACCTTTACTTCTCTCAAATTTACACATTCTTCCCAATAATAAAACTCTCTCTTCATTTTTTTGACAGCAACCTGCAAGTAAATGATCTGTACGTCAATCGACTGTTTATGTTCACAAACCCAAAAAAGGAGGCAAAGCTCCACATAAAGCACAATGGACTGAATGGAGACATGAAGATAGCATACATAAATCAGAGTATCAGACAACTATTTTAAGACGGTGTTTCTGTATGCACTGTCAGAGTACAAACAATTATGTGAAGGACTTTAGATACTCCCTCCGTCTCGGCCATTTGTTGTCCTTTTCCATTTTGGGGTGTATCAGTCAATTGTTGTCCTTGCTATTTTAGGATTGCATTTGATGAGTAATTTGATCTTCCACATTCAATTTAGTCCATTTGTCATCTTATAATTGGCTCCCTCCCCTTTCCTTGGTCTTTGTGCCAAAACCAAAGGACAACAAATGACCGGGACGGAGGGAGTATTATCTAGAGATGAAAGCTTCTAATTTACAGCACAAGAGTTTTCATATTACAGATTTACAGAGTACACTAACAACAAAGAAAGTATCAGTAAAAATAAATCTCAGATTTAATTTATATAGTAGGTGCATGAATAACATTTCACTTGCAATAATGTAAACATATCTCAACAAACCCAGTCATAACCAGATCATTCTATCATCCACGAACGTAATTTGAAATTACCTTGGTCGATATCAATTTTCTCAAGCAAAATGATTGAGCACAAACCCAAAAAAAGGATTATAGAAATGGATTTCTTCATGTTTAAAAGTAATACAAAAAAGGGAAATATGAAAGTTAAGAAGGAGCTAAATCAATTTATCTCTTACAATTTCGTAACTCTCCTTATTCACAGCCTTATATACAGTTCCGCAAGTTCCATCTCCAAGTTCTTTCAAAAGTTTATATCTGCAAAATACAATGAGGTGAGAAAAAATGTTAGGGAATCAAACACAACTATGGTACATACAGTTTTTCTCAATGCTATCCATGTAGCTTCATATTTTTGTCTACCAACACATACTACTGCATTGGTCACACTTGCCAAAGGCATTCAACTTGTCAACAGTGACACAAATGAAATAATGCTTACAGAGAAACCACGCAATTAAGTTTGCCTCTAAAGCTCATTGCTCATATCTATCTTAATCCTTCAAGCTGACTACCACTCCATTGTTTGGATGGAGGGAAAGGGAGAACACAAAAAGGAAAGGTTGGGGACAACTCCTCTACAACAACAACGTCAGTACCCCAGTGCTTCAAGGGCTCAACAACAACAACATCGTCATTACCCCAGCGCCTCAAGGGCTCCCACAAATAACAAGGTGATACCCATAATGAAAATTGCATAACATAGAGAAAACTTGACTAGTACCACGGTCCAATTAGCTCACCTTTCCATTATTAAGGATTTGAGACAAGCTAAGATCAACGCTATCAGTGGACCTCTAATAACCTCCAATCATAGGTTTCAAGAGCAACAAAGTGTTTCACACCCGATCGCTGAGGTAAATTATCGTTTATTTGAACCTCAAGAGAAGAAATGAAGTTGAGGGCACGATTTTCATCATACAGATATACAATATCCAGCAAAAATTCTATCAACATCGCTTAGTCTCAGCCGCTACGAGCAAACTTGCACTCAGCTGGTACCATCTAAAACCCACCAGCAGCACCACAATTTATTTAAGAAAATCCGACTTTCTCGTATACTTCAAAGAAAACTAGATAACCCAACAATCAAATTCTTTTTCCATTTACTTCTAATTTTTCCCATCTGTCAAATACTGATACACCTGCAATTTTACAACAATAAAGCCATCAATTTTTCATTCATATTCATTTTTTGAACAATCCAAATAGTTGGTCATAACTCATTAGAGAAGAAAACTAAAGAGGCAGTTATACCATAAAGTCATACACACCAATATAATGATCAACAACCAGATAATTAATTTTCATACTCCACATGCAAAAAAAAACTCCCAATAAATACAATTTATTCCCTCCGTCCCAGTCATTTGTTTACCTTGATTAAAATACGACTCACAATGAATATAAAAGTAAACAAATGACTGAGACGGAAACATACTTTACTACAACATAGCCTTAGTCGAAATAATTTGGGGTCGCCTAACATGAATTATCATTGAACCCGTAGAGGTGACATACAAATTTAATTTAATATTGCTGGAGTTCATATAAGAAAACAAAACATACATTTGAGTTGATAATCATATTTCTTGTGTTCATACTATACAATTAATCTCAAAAATAAATGAAAGTATGAACATACAGTAATACAGTATGTGTTCATACTCTGAAATTTATAAAAAAAATTAAAAAATCCAGGCAAATACATCTAGTATTAACAGTAATTAAAAAGAAAAAACCCAGAAAATTGGATCAAATAACAGTCTTTATCACAAAATTAATTTACGGTAATGCAATTTAACATACAAAATTAGCATTTAATCAAATAAATACAGAATCAAGTTTTTCAACAAACAAAACTCTATCAAAACAGTCAAAAAAATAAAGAACAAGATGCCAATTTCACATAAATTAAGCATAAAAGAAAGAGGGAAAAACAAATTGAGCGAAAAAAATGATGCAAAACCAATTACAATTACAGATTAATAAACAAATAAAACAAGGGTAAAATAGATCAAAAAAAATTAAGAAAAATTGGGAATTGAAGTGAAGTAATAACTCACAATAAATAAATTGAAGCAGTAAAAAATAAAAAGGGAAGAACAATGTAGAAGAGAATTGGAGAAGATGAAGATGAGAGATTATGAAGAGAGATAAAGATGAAGAGTTTTTAGAGAGAGAAAGCTATGGAGGATTGAAGAAGGGGCTTCTTGTATTTGGCTTAAACTTCGCACCTTACTAATATTCTTGGTGAAGAAACTTGTCATATTTAATTTCATTTATTTAATAAAAAGTTTTGTACAACACGGTTTTATATTACTTGATTGTCAACGGAGTATTGTTTTTTATTTATACAGTGATAATTATATTTATTTACAAATGTAAAATATACCCTCCAAAGTAGATCTAACATTGAGTTAACACAATTTTGCCCCCAATATACGTAACCACGTATATTAGGTAAACTTTCATTTTTTTAGCATGATAACTCGAAGTGTATAAAGTATAGCCTCGAGTCAATTTAACCCTCTAAAACTACTCTTGGTGAGATTTAAATCTAAGACCCTCCAAAATTTCACCAAAATTTTAATTATTATACTCCTTGATTTTAATTATTATACTCCTTTTCTTACCACCAGTTAATGATATGTTATTGTTGTTGTTGTTCATAGAAGTACTCCCTAATAATCTTGTTGGCAAAAGTTAGTTATTGTTTAGGTGAGGAAAGGAAGTGAAAGGAGAGAGGTCTGACTTACTTCTGAGTTTAGCAGAGGTCTAAGGCCTTGTTCTTTTGGACTGAAACAAATTTGATCTGAACTGAACTGAACTTATAGGATCTGAACTGAACTGAATTGAACTTATAGGATCTGAACTGAATTGAATTTATAAGATCTGAACTGAACTGAACTTATAGGATTTAAACTGAACTGAACTTAGGCCCTGTTCTTTTGGACTGAAATTGTCTGAACTGGACTGAATTGAACGTCTGAACTTAATGGAGCTGAACTGAACTGAACTGAACTTAATGGATCTGAACTGAACTGAAATAATAATAAAAATATTGTAACAACAACAACAACAATAATAATAATGAAATATATTAATAATAATAACTAAAAAATAAATATGATAAGTATAATATAATAATAATAATAATAATAATAATATAAATATAAATATCATAAATAATAATAATAATAACAAATATAATGAATAATATCAATAATAGGTCTAATAATAATATATTAATATATTATTTCGGGTCAAAACAATTAAGTCAACGTTGCTTGAGTCTGGGTTAGGTCAACACGCTCCTTTCGGATATATGTTGGGTTGATACTCGACTGCTTCAGGAGGTACGTTTACCTACACAGGCAACACACATGGCCTCTGGGAGTTACCAAGGGGACCCTCTCTGATGCCTAAGTCAGTACGGTACTAGATGTATAACCGGGACTTCGCTTGACAGGGTCCTGGAACTCTCTTAAATGTTTGAGTAGTCTTACTTCTAGAGAGAAAAAATTGTTAGGTGAGTTATCTCTTACATGAATCTTGCACGTGTCCTCTTCGAAATGGAACCAAGGAAGATATTTATAAAGGTCTAAATGTACATTTTTGTATGAGGTGGCAAGCACTTGGAGACGTGCGACCCACAGGTTGCATGCGGACCGGGTTAGCTAAGGCCTGAGTGTGCCCCATGATGATGATGATGATGATGATGATGATGATAATGATGATGGAATAAATGAATCTGAACTGATTTGAACTGAACTTAACTGAACTTAATGGAACTGAATTGAACTGAACTGAACTGAACTGAAATTAAGTTTAAAAGAACATAGCCTTATAGGATATGAACTGAACTTATCGGATCTGAACTGAACTGAACTTATAGATCTGAACTTAATTGAACTTATAAGATCTTATAGAATCTGAACTGAACTTACAGGATCCGTTAAATTAATTAATTTAATTTAACTTTATTGTTATTGTTATTGTTATTGTTATTACTATTATTGTTATTATTCTCTTGTTATTATTGTTTTTTTATTAGGTAAGGAAATCATGTTATTATTGTTGTTATTATTGTTATTGTTATTGTTATTGTTATTGTTATTATTGTTATTACTATTACTATTACTATTACTATTACTATTGTTATGTTATTGCTATTGTTGTTGTTGTTGTTGTTATTATTATTATTTATTTATTTATTTTTAATAAAAACGCCACTTTTATTGATAGATCAAATCAAAGTTTACAAGAAATTGGTGGACAGCCGAGACACTATCAGGGCTTCCACCCCCTCAGCTATAGCAAAGCTAAGTCGAGTAAAAATATAAGCAGCAGCAGCGCGCCCCGTCGTCTTGAGATACAGAAAAGTTCTGAATCCGCTTGAGCAAGGCAATAACATCCACTTCTAACTCCCCTAAGGATGATAAAGAAAAAGGTAGGAAACCATAAACAATCCCCGTACACAAGCCCTGATACTTGGCACGCTTCCGCCGAGCAGCATCGACCACCACCTGGTCGGGCACGATGTCAGTCATTCCGGACTGAGTCAAGGGGGAAGACCCAGACAGATTCACACAGACATCACGCCCCATGTCCCAAGAATAAAGCAACAAATCCGCAGGACGTAGAGACCTGTCATGCCCATCGATCAAACCAATATTCACCTCCTTACCAGTCGAGATCCTAGAGCGGAAGCAGATATCCACGAGGTTGTCACGAACAATGTTATGACGACGCTTAATACCAACAGCACCAGTACACAACACGGCATGATCCCCGTAGATATCTCCATCAAAGACCCGAGAGCAAGCAGAGCACGACCCAGGCACCAAAAACAAAGGAATACCCAACCTGTAGCCAAACACACAACGGTAAGTCCTCCCGTTCATAGTCTGCCCCAACCCGGAAATAGGTATTGCTCGAAACCAATCAGATGCATGATCACCCTGCTGAGACTTCAACAACACAACCTGTCGAGGAGTCAAAGAGAAAGCCGATTCTGGCGAAGCAACAACCTTCGTGAAATATATGTCTGTCAATTTCTTCATAAGTTTGGGACCAGCAACCTCACTCGGATTACGCAGAAGGTCAGAACCCATAACCTCATTAAACACACTCAAGGCCGCATAAAAAGTAGGACCAGGGGCCAGGACACCAGAGGCCTGCAGGAGCTTAGCCTGCAACCCAGCAGACTGCAAACGAGAAGCAAGAAAATCGTAATGAACAACATCTCCAGCTGCATACACACCAAGCCCTTCGAAGGCAAATGGGAGGGTGGCAAGCCGCCATTGCCAATCCCCAAAACCAGGGTCAGACGCAGTGACAAGACGTTCCAAATGAGAACGAAGCGCCGCGTCAAAGGAAAGCTGAGCAGATGCAAAAACAGAAGGTGGACAAGTACGTAAAGCAAAATAGAGTTTCGAAATACCAGTACAGGCTCGATGGTCCTAGTCACTCTCATCACCACAAGCTCACTGCCGAAATCAGGACACACACTCACAGGACCACCAAGGACTTTGACACCACACAGCGACCTAGCAATAGAAGAGGGAAAAACACCAGGAAGCCTGCTTCTGGGATCTTCCTTAGGCCAAAAAACCTCGGTTTTACCAACATTAAGATGAAGGCCTGATCGAGGGCCCTCTCCCATAATCAGCTCCAAAACCTTCCCCAGAACCA
>VHZZ01001432.1:102221-113693 GCA_009801015.1 Silene noctiflora | reverse complement strand
AATTAAAACATATTAAAACATAACATTTATGAAATAAATCCAAATAAATAATCAAATTATGAAAATTTTGAAAAATAAAAATTTGTATATTCTGGAACATTTCCAGGAACTCAAAAATTAAAAAAATTTACATAATGTTTATTTTGTATCAAACATACAAAATAAAACACTGTTTTCGCAACTTTTACGATTTACAAAATGAAAAAAAAGAAAAAAATTCTAATATTCCGGAACATTTTCCATAACCCAAAAATCCAAAAAAATTTCAGGAATTTTATTTTGTATCAAATACACTATTTAAACCTGGTTTTTCGCAACTTATACATATTAATTCCAAATTAAATATAAATTTTCAGAAAAAAACCAAATAAATTTTTTTATTATTCTGTAAAATTTGCCAAAACCTAAAAAATTAGAGAAAATTATCGAAAAATTCCGATTAAAATTTGAGAAAAATATCGTTACATTTGATTGGTTTTATCGAATAAAAATAATAAACATGCATAAATTATTAAAATTAATTTTATGAATTTAAATATAATTTAAAAAACATTCAAGTAACCTTATATAAATTTCTCATGCCATAAAATTCATTTTAATTATTTTAACTAATATAGTCACATTTTATTGATATTTAACTATTAAAAATCAATAATCATGCAAAGTTAATCAAATTAATTTTCTAATTTTTACTTACTATAATTTTATATTGCATGTGTGAATATACTAAATATTCATGGCCAGAATTAACATGAAACTATTTTTATTTAACTATTAACCAATTTTATGCATATTACGACTGTTTTAAGACGAAAAAATCAATTAATTAGCAATAAAATTCCATAATTAACCAAATTTGACCAAAACCATTTTTAGGTCAGAATGTATACATGAAACTAAAAATTTTCGTGTTAAACCATTTTTAACACAAAAATTTCAATTTTATAAAGTCATCTTATAACCCGATAAAATAGTCGAAAATCGACATGCATGCAACAACAAAGTTCTGATACCACTTGAAGGTACTGGACCCCTACTTAAACACCTCTAATTAGTTACCAAATTAATTTTTAATTTATTTTTAAGGATCTAGTTGCATGCATGCTTATAAAATGACTTAAAAACATATAAAAAACAATTTCCTTACAATGAAGGTGGAAAAATGAGCACAACAAAGGACTCCTTCCTTTGTTGTTATTGAGCTATTATAGAAGGATGATCCTCCAATCTTAAAATTTTTATAGTAGGAAATCTCCTCTTCGTGGCACCCAAGAGTAGCCCAAATATCCTAATACTACTAACTAGGTAATATTAGAAATAATTGTATAATATTAATAATATTATTACACTAATAATATTATTTGATGATTATTATTATTGTGTCAATGTTTGATGAGAATGATCAAAAATTTTGATCAAGTATGGAGTAAAGAAGATGATGAAAAAGAAGAGGAAAAATGGTGTATTTTTCCACTCACAATTTGGCCCTTTTATGTTTTTTCTTTCCTTAAAATTCTCATCATCTTAATGTGTGTATCAAGGTGGGTATTTATAGTGGATGAAATGTAAAGAAATGAATGAACATTTCTTAGTGGGTGTTGCCATATGTAATAAAACTTGTATCATACAAGTGTCGATCCACAAGTAAATTTCGGTCCATTTCGATTTCCGACATTTGTCCCACAAATGCTTATAAGACTTATATTTAATTATCTTATATAATTAAATATTAATTTAATTATCTAACAATTAAATAATATAAATTAACAAATAATGTACACTTAACTATTAAGTGACATTTTACCATTTTATCAATATAAAATGTGTCTTAAAATTAATAATTAGTTAATTTTACAACCTCTTGTAAATATTATTAACTAATTACCTCCGCCTCACAATACACACATATTACGAATTAATTTTAACAATTAATTACAATACTAAATTCCAACTAACAATTATTAATTAATTATCACATAATTAAATAATAAATTCCTTTGGCCCGAGTTCGTAACTCGTCATCAAACAATAAAATCACTTGACTTATAAAAAGTCATTTTATACAAGTTACTAATTATATTATATCCCATATAAATAATTAGTCTATCCATTTGGGCATCATCCTATAGGTGTGACCTAAAGGGATCAGCTGATCATCGTCGTCATACGTCGATAATGTCAAACTCTATTACCGATTAACGTTGACCAGCTGACAAGTATCTAAAACTTATATCCCGAATATTCTTTTTATGAGCTTTAATGAGTAGACGCACTATTGAGGCGGACACTACTTCAACATTATTATCCCAAAATTCAGAAAAATTTGAAAAACCTTAAAAAATTTAAACATGTTCTTTCGTTTTCCTAAAACAAAACTCCTAAAAATTTGAAAATTTTCACAAAACCAAAAACATGTTCTCTACTTTGTAGTGTATAGCATATGATTGTATATATGCTTGTGTTTGTCACTCTTTTTACATAGGGACTATACCACATTCGAGACATCCTTAAAAGATTTATGAAGAAACGCATGGTATGATCGCTCCAATCCCTTATCCTTACTCTTTTTATGTTAATGACAATTTGGTAAATTTTTGTATTGCGGTTGGGTTACTAGCTATGTGATGATAGGAGTTGCATTTAGATTACTTGTCACGTAGTTCATTAGAGCATGTGCATTAGACTTTTATATATGTAGTTGCATCATGTCATATAGTTGCATTTAGGTAAAATTTTGTGAAAATGCCTAATTGGGAAGCTTGACAAGTGTATATAAGGCTCTTGTAGATACTTTTTCGCATTGAGACTTCGTTTTCTAGAATACATTCAAGACACCCTAGGTTGTGTCATACTAATATCTTTTATCCCATGAGCTAAGGCCTAGTCAAGGGTTTTCATGTGAGTCACCTATCCAACCCTATGATGTGATATGGACTCTATTAACTTGTCTAGGGGACCTTGATTGACTTGGTGGTTTGGAAACCCAAAAATACTTTTCATGAATAAGTTTGAAATGCTCATTTCAAAGTTTTGTTGTGGACTCATTTTAATTACCAAGTAAACCTCAAATTGTATTGAAATGTTAAAATGTCACAAAACAAGTTGTATTTGATGAAGGTGTATCACTTCGACGTGGCTTAGAAAGGGATCCAATGGATTGGGCCCCCACATGTTTTTGAATTCAACCGCCAAAAGACAGAGTGACTATCACCCCAAAAAAGCTATTGTCTAGAGGTTAACCGGTTGCCTAATAAGCAATTGGCAAAAGAAAATGACATTAGAAAGCGTGGGACAACCCCCATCTAAAGCTTTTGAAATGTGAAAGTTGATGAGGTCCAATTTTGAATGCTATTCAAATCTACTTTTTTTTTTTAAAGAATTGAGCATTTCATTCAGAGTGTCAACCTTGCTTTATTGGAGCATTTCGCAGCTAAATTGATTGCATCTAACGACCAAGCATCAAAGAGGAGACCAAGGTTAAAGCCCGTAGTGAGTAGAAAAAATATTCGGGCAATGGAGAGGACCCCCCACGAGTTCAGAGGATCCCCCGCAAGTTAGAGGGCGGCCAAGCCAAGAGCAAGAGGAAATGCAATAGAGCTCGTGCGAGCTCTACCTTAGCTCGAGCGAGCTCGAGGCCAGCTCGTGCGAGCTCCCCAAAGCTTGAGCAAGCCAAGCAGCAGGATCTCTTCCTCATCTAAGCAAGGAGCCCCACGAGTAGCTCTGGCTCTAGCAAGTCTCCGGATTTCCTCAAGGGGCCTAATCGTCATTTAAGCCCTTAGTTAACCCTGACACTTGTACTTAGTATATATAGCTTATGTAATTAGAAGAAAAGGAGGAAGAAATATTATCTTAGAGACTGTACTAGTTTATATTAGTTTAATTACATCTTAATCCTTTCCTTATTGCTTAAGTAATCTTAGATCTAGTTAGTAATTGAAGAATTATTAAGTTTTGGATTGAAGAATTGACAACTCTTCATCATTAATCAAAGTTTTGTTCTACTATTCTTCCATTTCCTTTTTCATCTTAAGTTGGTATAATTTCTCTATTATTTACATAATATTTTACTTAATCTTTTGTTAAGATGTTTCACATCATTATTGACATGTTTACCATGATGATGTGTGAGTAGTCCTCTAGCTAGGGTTAGTGGGGGATTAGGGGAGTAATTATGGGTTACATCTATGCTTAATGATTTCATATGAATGATTGTATGTTGTGTTTTCAACTTGTGCACATGTTATGTTTGATGAAATGTTTGATTGACAACCTAGCATGATTTCATATCCTTTCAACAAGACTTGTAAGATATAAACCAACTTAAGGATTGTTAGACCTTGCATATAGTTGAATAGGGAGAATCAATTCGTTCTAGGTGTCGTAAGCTATAAACCAACTCGACTCCGAGACCTAAGTCTCTCTAGGGATTGTAAGATATAAACTAACTCGATCCCAACACAACTTCGATTGTTTGTTGACTCATTATTATGACTATACTATGATTCCCCTATGAACCATGACACCCTAGTGCCTTTAATCAATTTCTTACACCTTTATTTTTATTTGCATGCCTTGTTATTTCATTTGTTTACATTTTTGTTATAGTAGTTTAATTAGTTTACATCTCAAACTGAAATTGTGACACAAAGACATAGCTATTTGATTTTGATAACCTTTTGACTACCCGTATCGTGGATTGACTCCGACTTACCGCTTGTGTAGATACCTCATTTCTGCACCTCCCGCCAAACACCCAGTGCTGATTGGACCGCATGTATAATATACAGAGCGATTTTATGCATTTCATAAATTTTTCAACAAGTGGTAGCTCAAAAAGCCATGTCAACCCCTTGGTCGTTATCTACGTGCCAATACGGTCATTTTGGCAGTAATTAGAGTACATCTGGAGTCCGGGTCAAAAAACCCGTCTTCATTTTCTGAAACTTTCTCAATAGCGAGTCAGATTATTCTAGAGTTTTCCTAAATATTGTTTTTATATTTTAAAATCTCGAAAATCTCTTCCCTTGTGGAATAAGGAAGCCCTACGTCTTCGCTAATTCCTAAATCAAACCGCGGAAATCTTTCTTGCAGAGAGGGAAAGCCTCAGGAGAGGACGCAGTAGACACTGCGCCTCTTGGAAAGGTCGTAGTTCTTGTTGCGCCTCTTCTTGGGCTGATTTTCGTCAGTTTCCATAATATTTTCGGATTCTCCAAATCTTATCTTTTTTCCGAAACCTACATCTCGTGATTAGTATAAATAGAGGCGTTTGCCTCATATATTCTTCAAGCGATTGTCCGGCCCTTGTCTTCTCTTTCTTTGCATTCTAAGACAACGTGTTATTGCTTTGAAGCCTACGTGCTTGATCCAGTCGACCACGTAAGCCTAGATCAATCTAGGTCCCAGTCTCGTGTGCATGACCGACCAATTTGACCACTACACTCAATCAATTTTAATCAATCAATCGTTTACTAAATACTTTTTTAAGGGCACTTTTTAGTCTACATCAAGTCGAGCAACCACTAAACGACAATTTAGTTAATCTCGCTTCGTAAACATGTAAGTCTGAGGGTGAAAATCCCAATTTGTATTTTATTTTCTATATTTATAATTATGTAAGGATTTATATCATAAACACGCTAAAAATCGTTTTCCAAATCATAGTTTTTAAATCGTTTTTGATGAAACAGCGGGGAAAGACTGTCGAGAAGAAACGCAACAGCTGTTGCGCCTTCTGGAAGAGTCGCAGCATCTGCTGCGCCTATTCTTGAGGCTTCTTAGCCGCTGTTGCTCTTCTTCTTCTTCCTCGAGTACTAGTTGTTTTGTCTTTCTTTCTTTATTTCGTTTTCTTTCTTTGTTTTTGTAAATTTTCAATTTCTTATTTATTTTATCAACTCCTTTTTTACCTAAATCCCTTATAATTCAATACTTGCGGGCTTTCTCTCTTATTCAAATTTGGATTTTAATGGTTCGATTTTTCCCATATCAAATCATTAAAATTCAACTTTTGTATATATTTTTCGCCTTGTGACGATCTCTTATGTATATAATCTGTATAAACCACATCAATTTCGAGTCTAATATCATTAGTCAATCTTAAATAACCAACGAACGATAATGAAACATAAGTCTGACTTTCACATTCAGAATCCAACTCAAGAACAGACAGACGGTTTGATGGGCCTCTTCCAAAGGACGCAGCAGATGTTGCGCTTGTTCTGAATTGGCTTCTACATTTGAACTCGTCTCGTTTTGACGTAGTCTTTATAATGAGTTTATAATCGACTATTATCCTTATTTATCACCTATTTCGACATATTTAATCCTTTTTTTATTTCTTTTATTTTCTTTTCCTTTATATCTCTTTTAAGCGTGTTTATGACGTAAATTCAAATTCTCATTGTAATTTATTATTATTGTAATTTATTTATTTATTTTCTCTTCTATAATTTAATTACTTGGCGATCCACATGTAATGAATTAAATTCCCTATTTCGACCCAATTGTTTGCTAACTTGTATGTCAAATGACTTAGTCTAAATTAACATGCTAGGATTAAAACGTGGATGTTCTATTGCATGCATATAATCAACAACGTATCAAGCATACATGATTCCTTGATCATTAGTAGAGGCCACTATCGAGGCGGGCAGATTAGGTGTTCAAATAAAGAGCTTCCTAATACCTACCCTCACCCCTTAGTCAGATATCTGTAAGCATTAGTGTTCATTGGCATCGCGAGAGTCATTCTAGACATACAATGCTAAGGGCGACGAATTTCTTAGTGTTCATGTCACTACTTTGTGTCTTAACATCGCATGAGGTATTTGAACGGTTCCAATTTACCACAAAAATTGGTGGCGACTCCATAAATGTAGGCTTGTTCAAACCATTCACCGGTTTCAATGCCTTTCAAATAAGTAATGGCCGATGACGTGCTTTGGTTCACCAAGGTTCCGTGGAAGAAGTGTCGCCGCCTCAAAATCACAATGCGTGGGTGTCCTGGTCCACAGTTTGGCGACTCCGCTGGGGAGGATACACTCGGACTTGGTCTAGTGTTACCCAGGGTGAAAGTTGAACAAGGTTAGGGATAGTTTATATAAGACAGCTATTAATTTTCATTACTCAACCTTCTTAGGTCATTTCATTTAGCCTTCCTAGGCTTCTAATCAAACCAATTCGACCAATCGTCCTGTCTCGATGGTGCAAACTCCTATTTGTTCCTAGTAGATGGATAGCGATTGACGTCAACCACACAACGATGCTTACTCATGTTCGTATCAAGAGCTTTAACTACATGAGAGAATGGAACAAGGAACCGACCTTCCTCATGTTTGGCACGGACCTCTCCACAGACCAGGGTTTGATAGCTTGGTGTGGTAACCCACTCTTCTAAGCCAAAACCAATTTAAAGGCACTCAGCATACCATTATAATTCTTGTTTATATGCTTGGACTTTGTATGTTATCACCTTTTGTAAAACAAAACCATGTCCATATTTTCAAAATTTTTTTTTTAAAAAAAAAAATTATCTAAAAATGTACACTAAATCAAGTCGAAACTCTCTCGGATTAAACAATCCATTTCTTTGTTTTGGGTCTTCAAATCAAAATCCAATACGTCGCACCGTCATTTTGAAAACTCAAGTCAGCACACCTACGATCACACACAAAGATTGGCAGGCATCACATTTTCAAAAAATTGTCACCTTTTCAAAACCATCTTGTGCGCGACACGCAATACACACAAATCCATGACAGTCCTTTTCAAGTCGTCTTCCATGTATGAGTCTTTGTTTCCTTTGGGTAAGTGTGCAACATGGTCGATCGTGTTTTGATTCGTCGTCGATTTCTGTCTCAGTCCAACATGGTCGAAACTGATGAAGGTTGAGGAAGCGTCAATGGTAATCCCCCTCCCAATAGTAATGGTATGGATCAAGTCTTGGATGTGCTTCTTCGTCACCAAACTAGCCAGTATACTGCTTACATTCGTCTACAAACAATCGAAGATCATATCGCTACGGTAGAAGCTAGATTACCTCCTACAGATGAGGACATTCATATTCCTCATATTCTCTTGCGACAGCCTGAACTTGACGCCACCCTAAAGACTAATCCTCCACCTGTGCCCCCCGAAGCTGAAAAGCGTCTTCGCTATCTGGAAAAGCAACTTATGTACCTCAAAGGGGAAGACATCTATAGAGAAAACAGTCGGAAGTATGAGGCGGTGAATACTCAATTGCCTACTAATTTCAACATGACTAACATTCCAAAGTTCGAGGGGCATGAAAATCCCATAAATCATATTCGTGCTTTTAAAGATTACATGTCTTCAAAGGCATCAACCTGAGATGTTCCTAAGGATTTGTCCTTCATCTCTTGATGTAATCCCTAAGCAATGGTTTTACTCTCTAGACCCCAAAAAGATTGTGACTTGGGACGATGCTGCAATTGAATTCACCAAGCAATACGCAGATAACGCTGAAATCCAAGTCAATATGCGCATTCAAGAGGTACTAACTCAAAATGAGAAGAAAGGTTTCACCGACTTCCTAAGTAGATGGAGAAAGACTAGTACCCAACTTTTGGAGCGTCCAGATGAGGCCACTCTTGTCGAGAAATTCGTGTATAACTTACAACCTATCTATGCAAATCACTTGAGATACCAACATATCAAGTCATTCAATGACTTGACTGTCCTAGGAATAAGAATTGAACAAGATATTCGCAAAGGACTCCTGTCCAAGACCGTGGGATGCGAATATCAAGGCTCGTCATCAACTTAGAATGTTCCACTAGTAAAAGCGATGAGGCTAATCTCGTAGAATCCTCTAAAAGAAACAGTACTCTTAGGAAATTCACTAACATTGGTGACACATACTCCAATGCACTGAAGAGGTTAATGAAACAAGGTAGGTTACAACCTATTGGACCTACACCTGACCCAGAGAATATATCCAATTTTTGGGATGGTAATGCCTATTGCGAATACCATAGGGGTAAAGGACATGAGACGGAGAATTGCCACAAATTGAAACACGCCATCCAAGATATCATTGAAGATGGTCGACTACCCATTCCTCTTGCAAGTAAACCTAACAACACTCAAAATTATCTTGGAATTTTAGTGATTACAAATGAGGAATCCATCTTGGATTGTTCGCATCTCATTACACTAGTCGATGATGAGATTAATGCAATAATGCATGAGGGGACATACTCTAATTTCGCTCCTACCATTTCTGACTTTGTCGCATGGGCAAGGAATGTTAGTAGACAAGTCATCGAACTAGAATATGTTGTCTCTCAGCTACGAAGGTTCAACATCGCCATCCAAGTAGAAAGAGCCACGCAAATGGAAAATGCTTTGTCTAGTGAGTCCACAATACAAGAGGTTATCACGGTGGTTGATAATTTAGTCCAACAAATTATCGAATTATAAGCCGAAATCACGCAACTAAAGGAGCTCAATACTATCAATGAAGTATGGGCAGAAGATGATGAAGATGTCTACCTCACATAACATCCTTTGGTCAAATCCTTAGAGGATCTCGACATCGATCATCTCATTCGTTCAGGTCGTCCATACCAAAATCTCGCTCCAAGGAAAACGAGTAACTCAATTTCTACTAGAAATGTTAAACCTCAGACAGACACGAAGGAGGAGCTAGCTACTGATTTGTTGATGAAGAAACTACAAAGAACTAAGGCTGATCTTTCACTCTAGCAACTAATATCCAGTTCATTTCCATATCACCAAGCGTTGTTGCAAATTTTGGCCAAACTCAAATTATCATCCACCTATACTCCAGATGACATGGTCAACCTAGTCCTCTAGGACTCAATCAAGTTAAGTAACCCAGTTACTTTCTCATATGAAGACTTACCACCATTCGGTGTCACCCATAACTTAGCCCTATACATCACTGTCACATGTCTCAAAAAGAACATACCCATGACATTGATGGATTACGGTTCTGCAGTCAATGTCATACCACTCAAAACGGCATACAAATTGGGCATGAAAGAGTCAGACTGGACTCCGACTAATCAGAGTGTTCGCGCATATGATGGAACATGTCGTAAAGTAGTAGGCCTTGCTAACCTCACCGTGGCTACTGGGACAATCGAGAGGAAGGTGAATTTTCAAATAGTGGACATCGAAGCCTCATTCAATATGCTTTTGGGAAGGCCATGGATACACGCTTCTAAAGCTGTAACATCCACACTTCACCAGAAAATCAAGATTCCCTTGGATGGCCAAGTGGCGACGATCACTTCGTCACCAATCAAAATAGTAATCGAGAAAATGTCCAACAATCAAATCACTTCAAATCCAGAGCATGAGTTAAGAGGATTCCAAATAGTCAACCTTAGAGAGAGTGAACTTGCTCCACTTTACTTCAATCCATATTCCAATCTTGTGGTCAACCACATACTCTAGTCCCAGGGATACTTCCCAAAAATGTCGTTGAACCACATCAGAAAAAGCACCTTCCCACCACTTAAGGAAAGTATTTCTTAGGAGATCCCTCTTGGGTTAGGGTATAAGCAGACGAAAGAAGAAGTCTTCAAAATGCTAGCTCAAGCTAACAATCGGAAGTATCAGGGTATCTAGATTCATATGGGATTCAAGCTTGCTTGAAGAGATTGCTCACCTACCTATCCTTCCTTCCATCTATCTAAGTAAGATCTACCCTTTTCTAGTCTTAGGAACCCTATATTTTGGGGGTTTTCGATTGGGTTGTTTAATTAGTAATTATTGTTGGTACATAGGTACTTAATGGGTAATAATAAAGGGTTTTGTGTTGTATTATAGTGTAGGATGATTTGTGATACTTATTTTGTGGTATTGTAGGATGAAACGGTCTTATGAGACGGATCTTGCCTAGTAATTGAATTACTTGTGAAGAATGCAAAATGGTAGGTTAATCCTACTCGGTTTCGGTATTGTATTTGGGTTTTGTATACATTTTTCACTTAGATTCTATGATATGAGTAGTCTTGCATTCACCATGGTAATTGAGGATTGATGATGAATTCATGTAAGAGTCGGAAATACATTGTCGCATGGTATTGGTGATGATGGCTTAGTAGTCGAGATTGTGGATATGGTTACACCATAGCATGTTGTATGAAATTTCATGCTCGGTATTGTGTTCATAATTGCATTCATGTGTGATAAGTGCTTTATTTACACATTTTAAACCCCTATATTAGCTCTATTTTACTTGTCATTTAGCACTTGTCTAAGTGTTTTTGAGCTAATATTGTGTTCTAGTTGCTTGGATTGCTTTTAACGTGTTTTGTAGAAAATATAGCTTTTATTAGCTAATTCCCGACAATAAGAGCAATTATCAAGAACACAAAGCTAAGTGGATAATGGATTGGGTCATGCATGGCCATGCAAGCTTAAAGACATAGAGAAATGATCAAAGTGTGAGGAAATGGCCCAAGTGATTGTCCAAGCCAAAAT
>VHZZ01001432.1:4162-19599 GCA_009801015.1 Silene noctiflora | reverse complement strand
AAATAAGAATCAAGGTTATAGCTGAGTCTACTATAACATTGGATACGAGTTAAGGTTATAGCTGGACTAACGTAACCTTGCGATTATGGCTCAAGACTATGGTTGGAACTAGTATAACTTTGAGTTTCGTGTCAAGGTTAAGTTGAGGTTAGACAGGTAATTGTTGAAGTTATAGTCGAGGCTACTATAACGTCGCATCAAGAGTTTATGTTATAGTTAAGGTTACTATAACATTGGTTGTTAATACTTGTTTCGTATGTTGTGTTATATTCAGTTATAGTATAACGCTATGTTTGCATATCTCTTTGGTTAATCTTGTTCATATGTTAAGTATGATAGTCAGTTATACTATCTTACGAGTTGAGTCGTGATGTTGTTCACGCATGTTGGTACAGTCATTTATACTGTGCATTTGTTTGTTGGATGGTTTGAATAGATGACGGTGGTATCAGTTATATACTATCGGAATGAACTAACGTCACCCATTGATGTGAGATTTATTTTGGTCTATGTTCGGGGGTGACCAGAATCGTCAGTTATACGCTCTGGGTCCCGAGTGTCGTTCGGTGTACATTTATTGCATCGAGAGGTCTGGCCAGGTCTTAGACACATAGGCAGTGGTGATACGCTATACATAGTACCGTGGAGGCAGTGGTGATACGCTCCACACTGATGGAGGCTGTGGTGATACGCTCCGTCAGTCAAGGGCAGTGGTGATATGCTCTGACAAGTTAGAGGCAGTGGTGATACAATCTAACGGGCGTTCGCTCTATTCGCTATGCTTTGATGCTAGCTTTGTGCCTTATGTTGTTATGGATCGTGTGCTATTTAGGTTTGTAAATGTCCATGGTCTAGTGGTCACATAAAGTCTAGGTTGCATATTTGAGTCTGACTAAGATTGATTAAGTCATGGTAAGTTTCAGCTGTATAACGTGATGTACATAGTCTTACATGTTTACTGGTTTGCATTTCAATTGTTATTGATTGTTGGTTATTTTCAATTGTTGTAAACATGACTAGGAGAGCATCTAGTTACTCCCGACTGATTGTCGACCCCCATTCTCAGGTTGAATGCTCGTCGCTGTTTGGATGATGTTGTTTGGGATGCATCGAGGGGCGAGAAGAATAATAAATTAGGATTTTGTTTTCAGTTCAGTTGAGATACTTTTAATAATGTATTAGTTTGGTTTTGGTTTAGTAGCGAACCGGATTGGTCAAGTGTTTCCGCCACCTTGAACCTTTTATCAGTGTTATACTCTGATTATACATTTGCTTTTTTTTCCTTCCGATCTAGTGTTCCCCTCAAATCTCCCTACTATACATGGTTTCGGCCGTGATCTGTTTTTGGTAAGCGGGTGTTTTGGTTAACATGTTCACTCACCAACTATTATCTTATTAAACAAGTTAATTACACATTAACGATCTCATTTATTTGATAATCCATTTAAATACCCATTAACCCACGCACCACAAAAAAAAAAATAAAAAAAAAAAAAAGAAAGAAAGAAAAAAATACACTCCGCCTTCAACAACACCTAAGGACATGGATAATACATGATTTATCTCAAAACTCACCACTCTTCTGCATCACCACCACTATCATCGTCCATCTCCCACATGCCACTCAACTACACCCCATCTTCCCCACCGTCCATCCCCACCGCCACTCCCCCATTTCAACGGGTTCTACGAAGTCCATCATGACATCATGGAAGAGGGTAGTAAACGTCATCTGTGATGACCCTTATCGAGCAGGGTAAAGTAGTAATAATGGAAGTTACGGAGCAAAAGGGATAAAAGATACGGAGCAACAGAGATTAAAAATGAGTCATGGTAGAGACTAACATGGTGTTTAATCAGTTAATAAAAAAAATAGCATGTCAATCAGTTTATGGTCAAAATTTTAGTTTGACTAACATCTTTTTATTCTCTCTATATTTGAAAAGTTCAAATATGGGTTTAGTTGGTAAAATCATGAGAAGTGGTACTCATAACCTATGTTCAAACCCTATCAGCATCAAAATCGGCCATGTAACACCCTTTACACCAAAAAGAAAACTCTAATTACAGTAGTTAGAAATACATGATCCAACATTCTAACCTAGGCAAAGTTCTATTCCCATCATGATAATTTTTGAAAAACAAAGTTATAAATCAAGGACTCAATGTATTGTGATTTGTAAAACCAAAGACTGATTTCTCTTCAATCTCTGTCCATCAGCCTGGAAATCCGCATCTATCTGAAGCACGATATTGAATAAAGATAGAGGTGGTTTAGTTGAAACTTGAAATGAGAATGGTAATTGTAAAGGACGGGGTTCAAACTTCAAACAATTAAGAGGTTAGATGCCAATAGAAGCTCCTCTTATAGCAGAATTGCTCATCAATATTCAATACCATTACATCCATGTAAAGGCTCCAGCTCTGATCGTCCGAAATTTGCATATGCAGATCGAGAACTAAATCCGTTAGCATACAAGATTAAACACATCCAACAGAATTTTACCCTATTTTGCCGAATTGGATCAAAGAATCCAAATCAACTCTCAATTACAGGGTCAAAAGACTTACATTTGCCAAATAAAATAAGAATTTTCCATTTTCCTTCTACAAGACAAATTTAAATTCTTTCAACATAAGGCAATTTGGAGGAAAAACTCCCTTGGGTTCATTCCCCTCTCCTTCCCTTTTATCCCTCCTTTCGAATTCAAATACACCCTAAGAGTCATATTCAATCAGTGAATATCAAGTTTGACAGATCTGCATAGAATGTATGATTAATTGTCATCCATAATAAGTTGCGTTTGCATAAAAGAAAAAGTGATCTATACTCCCCAAAAGGTACATGAAATCAACACCGTTGGCTAGGCTGTCATTTCATTTCAAGGTTGATGCCTTTGTCGAAACATAACACGTATGGATCAACAAATTGATCAAAAGAACGAAAGCAGGTACAACTAGCTTAGATGACAATTGACAACAGATATCAGCTGTGTATCTAGTTTACATATAACACGCTATTTTTCTATACCCTTTTGGAAAGTAAAGTTTGTACGATTAGAGCCCTAGATAGTTTCTTAAGACTATCAATGTCGCTAAGTTACCTGCATAAGCAACACTCAATAGGCAACTGTTGAGGAAGCCCCAACGACCATGTTCATTAGCCCTGCCATTACCACGATATAATGATGATGTGAAAAACAATTCAATAGCTAAGAGTAGAATCTTGACGTGTTTTGATTAGTTAACCTGTTGCGTCATTAGAATTTCAACAGCTACATCCAAATCACCATCAGCAGCAGCCAAGGCAACTTCCACCTGCGTCTGGAAGAAAAAAGAATACGTTTCAATTAATATATTTCCAAAGGAGATGAAGACACTATTCTTTATTTCTAGATAGTGATGGAATAACTAAATGGCTAACTAAGCTCACTAAATCTTTTTTTTTTTTTTTTTAATTCTGGCATAGCATTACTTCTACAATTGAAGGTATTTTCATTTATGGGTCAATCGAAAATAGCCTATGTAAACTGTTAACACATGGGTACGACTGTATAGTGTATACATATGATCGGCTTGCCCCACCACTGTGAGAGTTCTTGGGGCAATGGCGGTGGTCTACTGGTGTTGATGTGTACCATGAACATTTCTAAAGGAATGCTGAGTCAGAGAAATAGCATCGAGAATGGAAGATAACAGCACTTACCTTATCAAAACCCATTGAAACTAGCTTCTGAATGTCTTCATTGGAGACAGTTGAAGCCTGCATGACAAGATAAATGACTGATGATATTCATGAAAATTTGAACAAAGATGTCATGCGTTGAAGTAATGGGATTAAACCTGCTCTTGTGCAGGGAGCACAGTGGGCACTGCGGTGTTATTTACAACAGGCAGCCTGAAATTAAACAAAAAAACAACAGATGCCAGAGTTAATCAGCTTCTTTATCCTACTGATATAAATTTCCACCAAAGTTGGTCGGTGTGAGTGGTAAGGGATCTCATCTCTTGAACAAGTGGTCAGAGGTTACCCCGAAAGAGACTGTCTCAGCTGTCGGTAGGAGATACTCCTAGCCAACACCAAAAAAAAAAAAAATATTCCAACTTATCAAAAGCATTTGGTCAAGTATTTTTTTTAGACAAACGTGTACTCGGTGTACTATCTTATAGAAACATAAAGATAATTTACAGGATGCCACCAATATACCAAGTATGATTGCAGCTAAGATAAAACTTAATACAACTAATACTATGAGAAACAACTATGGGAACTCTAGGCGAATCCGTTTTATGAAGCAACTGAAGAAGTTGAACGTTCTTGAATTTGAAACACGCATTCTGAAGCTGACAAGAAGAGGCGTGAGACATAGCCCCCATTAAAGCGATGGTGGTATCTTGAAGACAAGAGTGACAGAAACAGCTATGAACCTCGCGAAGGATATGATCATTTGGTCAAGTCTTGAAGGATAGGGAATAATACAAAGTTTATCATGTCAAGTGTAGCTACAAAAAAAGCACTCGAAAGACAGTTTCAAAATGGCTATTTTTTCTCAATAAAGCAAAAAAAAAAATTGCTAGATATATAAATACTGTAAATACAATCAGAAACAGTTAATTGAAATATTGTGTCAGGTGAAGCTAAACCTTTCATCACCAGAACCTAATCCTGTCGAGCCTGATAAACCATCAGAAGAGGAATTGTCCAAAAGCCTGGTCTGCAAGTTCGAATTAGAATCTATGCTAGGGGCGGTTTCGGCAACCACCCTAGGAGTGGCAAGAGTCCTTGGCCTACCAGGAAACCGGGAATCTTCTGCTTGCTGCATATTCCAAAGTTATGTTAGGTGAAGGAAGCAGAAATCGAGAATAGTACACTGAGTACAATAAGCATATTATTTCAAAAAAGATGGGTAAGATCATTTAAAAAATGCTTAAAGAAGCGTATATATAAATAATATTTTTTGTTAACGAATTGTTCCGCTCTTTTTCAAGGAAAGCATGAAGGGAAGCACTGCCATACACAAAGCACAGATGCAGGATACATTCGGCAATTACACTCAATAGCAGGAAGATAAGATGAGTGAAGGGCCATGAGAGTTCAAGATAGCATGTTATTCTTATTGAATGGTTATGCGTTCTAGCTTGAGAGCTTCTGAGGTCTCACGTGCAATTCGAGTCCAAATAGTAACCAGGAGTCCATCAATTTCAAGCTTCAATCCTATGCTGTATTTCTGCATGGACTTGTACATTCCACTTGGTAGAAGAAAAGAAGAATGGAAACTTGGCTACTCTGAAGAAGATACCTAATAACCATAACCATGGTAACGATGGGATGTAATATACATTACCATTGTAACTAAACTAGATACCCGGAACATAAGGATAAATGTCTAGCTATCCAATCGAATGTGTATATGCCACACACAATACGACAACATTAACCCAGTCTCGCATCAATGACAGGGTAAGAGAGAGGGATGTACGCAACCTTAGTCCAAAGAGATTGTTTCCGGATAACCACAAAACGAAATTTGAATAGTTTACATACATTCGAGTTAATCCATAGATAAATAATTCAATGTAATGATTTCTCATCCTTCCACTTCGTCTCTTGTACCAGGAAACACTTATTCCACTTTTTTTATAATTAATACTCCATAATAAATAAACTAATCTGGTAAAAGTTTATCGACGGGTGTCATGCGTGAAGCACTCCTTTACGACCATTTGCTGTAAGAAATTTTCTAGCATAGGATGTATCTGCCCGATTAGAATAATTGGTGTATAGAGAAGCTGCGTTAGATCTTCAACTTATGAAGGAGAGCATGACTACTCAGAGATCAGGAGCTCAAACCTGCGATGGTGCATCTCTTTGAGGCATCAAGGACGACAGGCGATTCCATAACTCAGTTGTAAGTGGCCCACTGCAGTTAAAACAATAATTAAATCCACCGGATACTTGGTACAAACATCAAATTAGGAACACACTAGAATACCTTGAAGTTGTGTTCGGGCTTGTATGAGTAGGAATGTAGCCTGAAGGGTTGCCACCAGTGCATAGAATAAACTTAGGTCGCCTAACACATGTAGACTGAATGACACCAACAAAAAAGAAATCAGTTTCCACCACAAGGACAATATAGAAATATGCATCCAAAATAGTTAACACGCTTATCCTCTATGATTTCCTTTGTGATTCCATCGACCATCCACAATACTTATTACTTATTACTGTGATAGAGGCCAAGCTATGCACAGCACTCATTTATTACCTATTACTGTGATAAGACTACTTCAAAAAGAATAGTTGGTAGTCCATAACTCCATCCAATATTAGTTGTGGTAACTTTCACCAGAATACCATAGTAAGTACAGTATTGTGATGCATCGTTTCAAAAAATTTCATGATACTACCGCGAAGATATTGGACTATGGTAGATTGGTAGTTACATAATGGATTTATACGACCTGTGTAAATGATTACATGTTTATTTAAAGATTTTTATGTCAATAGTAAGGTACCTAATATTTAGGTCATCTGCAAATATGGTACCTAAGTTCCTTTTGTATTCGAAGGTACCTATAATTTACATTGCTTTGGAAAGGTATCAGCTAACGTTTTCAGTAAAAGAATCTTGACTTGACGAAAAGCAGTATTTAACCCCAACTAATCTCTTACCCACCCCCTTTACCACCTTATCTCTCCTCCTTCCCTTCTCATACCCCTTCCAACATGTCTCCTTCCTAACTCATACTAACCTCCATCCTTTTCCACTCAAGTCATCTTCACTCTCACCACCACTGCCACACCATCCAGTCAATCGCCCCTCACTTTACCACTCAATGGGCTTGAAGAGTGGATAATGCACACGCCCACCCATACCATGTGGAGAAATTCCACTTGTGAGATTTTTGGAGGCTCCTAGGATTTGAACCCGCGACCTTTTTTGGTCACGCTATATCTGATACCATGTGAGAAAACCATCTACCAACCTTAAGACGATGGTTAATGGCCAATCAATGCTCTTATAACCAATATAAGTTACTGGGCACCAAAGAACCAGAAAACCAACAACCAAAGCCATCTCCTAGATAATATTCTCCTCCACACCAATACCAATAACCCCACATGTAATACCCCGTATTTTTATAGCTCGTAATAATAAGATGTTCATATTATTATCAAAACTAGATATAATTTTATATAAATATACGATATTTAATATTCGTAAACTAGATGTAATTATATATATTTATACGATATCTAATATTTACGACACATGAACGATAATTATTAAATACGTATTAATTATTTATATTTATATTTGTATTCATAWKTATATAYCTACTTTTATAATTATATCTATATTTAATATTTATATTTAATTTATATCTATATTTATATTTATTTATATTCGTATTTAACTTATATTTTATTTATATTACGCTTTACGTAACGAGTTCGTTATATTATAAAATAATGTGACGATGTTGGGAATGGGAGTATGGACCGCGTAAGCATGCATGATAGACCGAGTCATTTACGAGGTTTGAAAGTAGCTAATTATGATGTTTGATTACGAGGTCAAATGGGGATATTTGCGAGGGTGATTGTATTCATTTACGAGGCATAGGAATCAACGATACCTTAGAACCCTTTTGAAAGCCTTTGAATACTTCTTATTTCACCTACCATTTTACATTCATTCATACTTCATTTTTCTGAAAATTGAAAGAGAGTGTTAGAGGGAGAAATCTAGGACTTTGAGTCGGAATTATTCAAGGTACGATTTTATATTATCGCTTTATCGTTTCGCTTTTACCATTTCTTGTTAACCCATTTAGGACTCGTCTAACCCGACCCTAGGCTGACTCGACTGACCAAGCCTTGACCCTAGGCTAGGCTCGAACCAACAGGGATTAGGGTGACCCGTCGTTGGCCGACGTTGACCATGGTGGTGGTGGTTAGGACCTTAGTAAAATGGGTTGGTGGTGTCTCGGTTTTCAGGGAGGTCGAAGAATTGGTTGAAGAATTGGTTGGATTCGACCCACTAATCTTGACCAAACGGTTCTGGGCTATGGTGGTTTTAGACCTATGGTGACGGTCGACCACCGTGGTGATGTCGTGGTGGCCGGAGATAGGGGTTTGTGGTGATGATGACCGGAGATAGGGGTTGGATGGGATTGGCGCGGTGTCAAGGTTAGAATTGGACGGGCTGTGTGGTTGTTGGTACTGGTTCGAAATGGTCAGGTTGAGTGTTGTTGTTGTTGAGTGTTGTTGTTGTTGTTGTTGTTGTTGTTGTTGTTGTTGTTGTTGTTGTTGTTGTTGTTACTTGTTGTTGTTTACGAGATTGGTTTATAGTTGGAATCGAGTTAGAAGTTAATTAGTTGGGTAGTGAGTCGGGATTTGTTTAATTAGATTTCCGTAATTGTTTTATGATTAGTAATAGAATTAGGTGGTAATCGTATCTTTATTATTAATTGTTTTAGGTGACGATTCGAAGTGGAATATTTCTAGTTCTTGTTGGATTTGCTAAACGGATTTTGCTAAGCTACGAGGTAGGATAATTTGATGTCACATACCGTTGTTTATTCTATCTGGATGCTATGTCTCTTTGGATAATTTAATCTGCCATCCTGTTTATTTATTCTGTTTGGATGCTATGTCTTATTGGATGATTTATGACGTGAGTTTATGGCTTGTTGGAATATTGTATTCGTAAGTCTTCGTAAGTCTGGCATGTGCAATTGTTATCGGTTTGGATATGGATTGAGTTATGATATAGTATGGTTGCATTCATTGGCATAGCATATGCATTGGTAGACAGGTTTATCCTAGGCAGACATCATGGTAAAGTCTTCGGGTGATGTATAAATAACTTACAAGGCAGACATCATAATAAGAGCCTTCGGGTGATGTATAAATAACTTACCAGGAAGACATCATAGTAAGAGCCTTCGGGTGATGTATAATAAACTTACGGGCTGACACCGTTATATACGTTCGTGGTGGTGTAAAGGCCCGGGCTAGTTCTGCAGACCTGTCTCCGGATAACCACGGCTGTTATGCTGGTTTCTCGATGACGATCGAGGTTTACCTTGGCCTAGGGAATGGCGAGGTGGGTATGGTGCATCAGTTGCATAGTCTCATGGTCTCATGTGCATTTGTTATTGTCTTACTGTTATTTGATTATCCTACTCAACCGCGAGGTTGACCGTGTATTTGTGAACACCTGTGATGATCCGTAATGAGGAGCAGATTGACAGGAAACTACCTATGGCATGGGATGGCGTGAGGACTTGGAAGACCGGCTTAGAACTAGATCACATAATTAGAAGTCTTCAGTTGTAATCTTATTTCCGTTGTTTTTAGTTCTATGAGAATTTTAAGTTGTAACAACTTTACGATTTAATTAAAGTACCTTGATTTGTTTATCTTTGTTATTCACTACCTCGGGAAACCGAGATGGTAATAGTCTTATTTATTCGGGAATGTCTTGCTAAAGGCTCTTGAATAAATGGGGGTGTTACACCACACTTTGGCTATTTTTGCGAAAAATAAGAGAATAAAAAGAAATCAAATGTCACAAGAATTAAGTGTATCCTTGCCATTCTCAAAAACCTCTTCCACAACTTTGCCCTATTCTTCAATGCCAAAGTAAACACATATGACTCTTAGTCACCCCGAACGAACTTTTTTTAGTTCTTCCTCTTCTTCTAACTCTCACAAATCATATCGCATCACTACCATTCAGTTCTCCCCAAATCCTAACTTGGTCTCCACATGGACATACACCGCTTGAGTCAGTTGTGTTATCTCTTATGTTATCCACAAGACCTCTATAGAAGTAATTTCCACTTTAATAGATGGAACTCCTACACTAATGATCTCATTCCTTAATGATACTTGTGCTTCCACATCTCTGACATAGCGTACACAACATCTTTCGAGGATAGATGGAAGGTACCGGAGAGAAGCTTAAACTATAATCTTTGACATTTTCATTCCTATGCATGCTTGACATTCTAATTTATTATTTATTATTTATTTAAAGCGCCTTTATAAAAAAAAATTGAAGGAATAAGAAATCAAGAACATTCCCTCACTTTTGTTTTTTTTATAAGTAAGATGTAATCTTAATTTAAGAGACACCAAACGGTTGATACCCATGTACAAATATATATCATAGAAGTGAAGTCCATCTATGAAAAAGACACCACGCGGCTGACACTCATATACATATCTTACGTGCTTGTGGGTTAAACTTTAGGTCTATTGTTTATTTTAATAGAAAATGGTCTTAAACTCGAAACATATAAATAGCGGATCAGTTAAAAATTTATAAGACCTCAAACCCTGAATATCACCCCTATAGGATTGACACCTCATGTAGTATCCAAAGATAATTTTTGATAATATAAAAGTCAGAAATCATATACTGCATAATATTTTCAAAATGACATTATTGACATTTCATGTAGTATGCGAAGACACTTTGTTGATAATTTAAGAAGCTGAAATTATCTGCTGCAGAAAAATAAAAAATAAAAAATTCTTCCAATTCTTGAGTATAGGTGTCCCATAAAGCAACTAGATTAGAAACATGGATTACTCCCAAACCCAAAAGTGAAGTCAATACTATTTCACAATTCACTGATAAATCATGTTTTTTTTTCAACTGAAATATTAAAAATAGATGTCTTATGTTATACTTACCAGCCACGATGAATTCTCAATGCCAGAAAAGAAGTTGGTCCCAGGAATTAAAATGTTGAATAACCCATAAGTATCTATCAACAAAACAGATACGTGGTTGCAAATCAAGGAACTATTTTAACTCCCAATGCAGAGTTAGAATACAGAATTGCGAATAATAAGAAAGAAGAATACACTCAGAACTCACAAGCAAACCCAGATAAAATGCCGCAAAGATGCCCAAGCAATGAGACATTAGTCATGAGAAGTTGAAAGACCACTAGCAAGATCCAAGGGTACCTGGAAGATATTAGCAAACATATACATTAGCACTTCATCGTTTATAACTATGATATAAAAGAAGCAACACTAAGCTTGAATAATGTTTTTGGAGATGATGAGACAGGTAGTCAACTTACCACTTGGTAGGTACATTGAAAAGTCCAAATACACTGCAAAAAGGAGGGGAAATAATATCAGATGATTATTAGCAGAACGCCAAACTAAATAAACACGAGAAGGAAAATGGCCCTGCATACAAACCTCCTAGATTGTACACCACTCAAGCTTGTCTCCATAACAATCATAGAGAAGAGAATTCCTGAAAAGCCTATGGAACACGTGATCATGGGATCTGGATAAGGGTAGATAGGGTTGTATGCTACCAATATTGCAATAAGAAGATGAAGACCAGTATTGCTTAAGGCCAATAACAGCATTGTGTACAAAAGTCGTACAGATCCCATGATCCTCTCCAGCTCAGAACCGAGAGGAACCAAAGCTAACATATTGAAGAAGACGTGCAAGAATGATCCGTGAAACAGAACAGAGGTGTATATTCTGTAAACTGTCAGAAAATAAACAAAACAAAATGGACAATCAGGAAAATAATGAGGTTAAAAAATATTTCTAATCTATCTGTAATTTCATAAATTGGAAGTTTTGGGAAAAAAACAAATCCCTCCATACAGGAATGGAGAAAGTATCAAGAAACTGAGAAGGGAGTTAGTAGTAATTACATGACTCATAGTAAATGAAACAAATTTTTTGGAATCCGCCAATATCGTCAAAAGGCAAGTAATTGAGCAAAATCATTTTAAAGGAACAAGATGACTAAAACAGCTAATATATGACCAAGTAAGAAAAAAGGGCAACAGCAAAAGATACGAAAGGAGAATGGTAGTTAACTAAGCAAGTATATGACCAAGTAAGAAAAAAGGGCAACAGCAAATTGTCATAAAAGTTAAAGCTGCTACATAGACATACGAGGAACACGGAAACTGAAAAAACTTGTTGAGTTAAACCAGGAAAATGAGCCTGGGCCACACCCATAAAGAGGAGAGAGAGCCAATTTCATAAGCTCAAGAATGTTCCATCGTAAAACAAATTGTTAACAAAAAGAGCAACTCCTTGGTTTATAAAGTAGTGAACTCGCTCCTCAATTTGTCATGGTTTATAAAATAGTAAAACTCGCTCCTCAATTTGTCGACGTGGGACACTCACATGTGGGTAAACCACATAATAGGAGCTCTTAACAACCTTATACATGCCAATTATTTCGTTAAAGCAATAAACTGACATCTCAGCAACATATTACAATAATAGTAATGAAATGTCAGTCAACCTCTGAGTAGTACCCAACCAAATAATGGAACCCAAGAAATCTCAAACGGTAGTAAGATTAGTTTCTAATTTTCAGATGCTATATGATGACGTGTGTACCTTGAAACTGCGAGAGAATTGCAGAAGGTAAGAAACATATCTCTGCAAACGAGTCATAGCCAATAAATAGGCAAACCAAGAAAATGACAGCACAAATAGCAACCACAGCAGATGTGACAAATGGAATGCCTTCCCACCATTGATTTAGCCGAGTAGACACGCTAGCCTACACATCACCAAACATAAAGCCAAACTTAGAATATTAGACAACAAAGAAGGATAAAAATAGAAAGAATATGAGCAGTAATTACATTAATCCATATATTTAAGTAATATAAAAGCACAACTTAAATAAATAAACAATACTCGTATTTTTTTTTTACCACCTCACACCCGTCTCAATACCAAGCAAATAGCTCGATGAAAATTATAGATGAAAGGAAAGGTAACTAAGATTGTGTGAAACTATAGAATAATAAGTTTCTCGCCTTTACAACACCAATCTCCATTATCCATTAATTACTATCTCGTGGTTATTCACAACATCACAATCGAAATGTTATTGAATTTAATATTCTTGACAATGCTTCCCAATATGAAAAGTATTTCCATTACCATGTACTACTCTAATAGCACTATCCCATTTTTAGTACCCTCATTTGATTTTCGTGATCAACCTACGCCAACTTCGAACATTAATTTCTCCAAATAGACGTAAAGACAAGCTATTAAAAAAATGGGTGGGTTTTATTCATCAACACAACTATAGAGGGATTTCATGTCATCATTTTTTATTTAGTTATACTTCCGTAGGTTGCCAATATTTCCACACCACCTTTTGCTAATGCCGCCGGAAGTGTAGAGAGAACCAATACAAAAAAAATTATGTTGTGTGTGTAGTATACCCAATGGCATTAGCAATACCTTCTTCCTACCCCTTGCTACAGCCTAGCTCCGCCCTGATTCAGAATGTCTTTTTGGATGCAGCATTCCTTCCCAAGCCCAGTATTCAGAAATTGATGATTGTTTTTTTCTCCATTAAATTATGTTACACAGTGTTTCAGCCATAGCTCTGAGTCTCTGACCTTCTAGAACAATCGAAAAAAACACTGGGATTGTTCCAGAAGGTCAAAGACTCAGAGCTATGGCTGTTTACACTGTGTAACATAATTTAATGGGGAAAAAAACAATCATCAATTTCTGAATACTGGGCTTGAGAAGAAATGCTGCATCCAAAAAGACATTCTGAATCAGGGCGGAGCTAGGCAGTAGCANGTATACTACACACACAACATAATTTTTTTTGTATTGGTTCTCTCTACACTTCCGGCGGCATTAGCAAAAGGTGGTGTGGAAATATTGGCAACCTAAACATGAAGCAGCAAGGGAAAAGTTTGGTGCGCCAAAGTTTGATTTCTGGGTGTCTGACAAGTCTCAATGTTTAGAAAATTTGTTTGCTCAGATGAATCAATTCATGATACATTCATCCCTTATAATTTTGTTTCCTAAGAAGAGTCCTGTGGCATATCTTAGATGATACAACATAACAATCAGAAATGATTGACACGGGTTATTCTTGTTCTAGGATTAGTAGGAGCTAGTCATCATTAGCATACTGCTATTACTGCTTGTCACAGATGACCGCCCTCTAGTTGATCTCATATCTAACAGCAATGCCTTGACAGTGAAGGTCAAATTCCAGTGTAATGAACATGAATTCCAATTTCCAACCCATATTATTGAGACCCAGCCATTTCTACTTTCCTATGAACATGCATATTGTTAAAGATGATCCTAATGGAAGCCCGTGCTTTACAACTACTTGTATCGTACTCCGTATTTGGGTCTGAATCATTTGGTTAGCTTAGAATTAACCCAAGAAGGAAGATTCTGATTAACCTCAAAAAATCGGGAGAAATAGAATATAAAAAAAAAAAAAAAAGCAAATAAAAGGGAAAGAAGAGAAATTACCTGAGAAACAATGTTGGGACGCATTTCTGGGAGTGCCGAGTGGAAAAAGAGTCAAGTTGAAGACGAAAGTTTCTGTGAGTTTACTAGTGATACTTGTGTCCAATTATCAGATCGCCATATCAATTTCTTCTTGATTTTTGGGTCTTAATATTTACTCTACAACTTTCTATGAGTATTAATGTATTATTACTCCCCTACTCGTAGTTGTTCACGACTAAGTTTTGGGCAACTACTCTTCAGTCCCGACCATCTCACTCCGTTTTCGTCATTGATTTTACACAAAAATCAATGAGAGGAGCGAGATCATTTGCCGTATTGTTGAGAAGCCAATTTCAATAAGACACGTGTTATTTGTATTTTAACTTAAAATTGTTAGATTAAGGTTACTTTAGTCATTTACATGATAAATTTTGAAGTAATAAAAAAATTAAATTATTATAGATTAGTGAAAAAATCAAATTAAATTAATCGATAAATAGAAGAAAAAAAATCTACACAATCTTATTAAAAGGGTAATTAAAATATCAAATTAATGTGACATGGCAAATTAAATATGACATGACAATAATTTATGGCGACATGACATGTGAAATGCAAATTAATGTGACATTATTATTATTCTTAAATTACATGTGTTTATTAATTATTTTATGAATTAAAAAAATTCGAAAAGTGACGCTACAAGTTCATGACCTATAAGTTTCATCATTTATTTATCTATTTATCTATACAATATAATTAAAAAGATAATTTGAGTGTCATTTTTACTCCATCTAGGAGCGCTAGCTTATGTTTTCAATTAGACAATCAAAACTTACTCTCATAATTAATGATAAAATAAATTTAGAAAATTCAATGAAAGACCTTTAAAATTCCACAGTCTACTTTTTAAACTATCATGGAATAATTAATCTTTTCAATTATGACAATTGCTTTCCCAATTCAATTTTTTCCCAACTCCCATTATTGGTCTTCCTTAGTGCTTTTTTATATACTTATCATTTATATTACTTTTTTTAGGTGGTTGATGATCTTTGACCATTAGTTTGTTATCACACACACACACACACACATATATATATATATATATATATATATATATATATATATA
>VHZZ01001431.1:82722-99067 GCA_009801015.1 Silene noctiflora | reverse complement strand
AGACCGTTTAGCTGACACGGTTTCCTATGACCGTGTAGAGTACTAATTAGTTTATTATTGTTATTAGTTTTCAAATAAAATTAGGAAACTCTATATTTCCTAATCCTAGTAGGGAATATTTCCTAATCCTAGTAGTTTGTTAGTTTCTTAAATCTGATTGTAGTGTTTTATTATTTAATAAGTTTCCTAGTTAGGTTAGGAAAGAGTTAGTTAGCTTTTAAATCAAGCTAAGGAATTAGAGTTCGAGTCAGATTGTTGACTTCGATTAGGACTATAAATAAGGCCCTATTTGTGACCTTATTTTTCAGATTATTTTCAGAATTTAAAAAAGTTTACCGTTTGTTAAACTTGAGTTTAATCTTGCGAGATTAGATTAGGACTCTTCCTTGCGAGGCTAAGTTATAGTAAATCGAGCTATAACCTTGCGAGGTTTGAACAAGATTTGCTAATCTATCTTGTTCCTTGTTCCAATTTACACGATTATTCACTCATAAACAACAGCAACCTCACGTTGCAACTTCAATTACAATCACAAATTCCGCTGCAAGTTTACAAATTTAAAACTCGTTCATTCGAATCTACTCGTTCTACATCAGTTTCAGTCAGAGCTTGATTCGCCATCGGTTTCTTCTTCAGTTCAAGATGTCGTAAGACGGTGATAATCGCGGAAGTGTCAATGGTCACCCTAATCCCGATCCTCGTATGAATGAAGTCTTGGCTGCCCTTCTTCGTCTTCAAGCTGGCCAAGATAATGCTTACGCTCGCCTAGCAACCATCGAAAACCGTATTGTCACAGTAGAAGCCCGACTTCCTCCTACAGAAGGGCCTACACCTCACGAAACACCTGAGCCAGAGAATACTCCCAAAAATGATACTCATGTATCTACTGAAGCATAAAAGCATCTTCTCTATCTGGAAGAAAAACTCATGTACCTTAAAGGAGACGATATCTATACGGAAAACAGTCGGACATATGAGGCAGTAAGCACCCAATTGCCTACTAACTTCAACATGACTGATATTCCAAGGTTTAAAGGGCATGAAAGTTCCCTAAACCACATTCGAGCCTTCAAAGACTACATGTCCATCAAGGGCATCAAACCTGAGAAGTTTTTAAGGATCTTTCCTTTATCTCTTGATACAATTCCCAAGCAATGGTTTTATTCCATGGACCCTAAGAAGATCGCAATTTGGGACGATGCTGCGATTGAATTCACCAAACGATGCGCAGATAATGCTGAAATCCAGGTTAATATGCGCACTCTAGAAGTATTAACCCAAAATGAAAAGGAAGGTTTCACTAACTTCCTAACTAGATGGAGAAAGACTTGCACACAGCTTGTCGAGCGCCCAGATGAAGCCACTCTTGTGGAGAAGTTCGTGGTCAATCTAAAGCCCATATATGCAAACCAACTAAGGTACCAAAACATCAAATCCTTCAAAGACATAACTGTTTTAGGTACAAGAATTGAAGATGATATTCGCAAATGGCTCCTGTCCAAGACTATGGGACGCGGATATCAAGGATCAACATCAACTGACAGTCGTTCTTACGGTTCCAGCAATAAAAGTGATGAAGTGAATCTTGTAGAACCTTCCAAGAAAACTGGCCCACCTAGAAAATTCACTGACATTGGGGATACTTACTCCAATGCACTCAAAAGGCTAGTAAAGCTAGGAAAGTTTCAACCCATTGGACCTACGCCAGACCCAGAAAATAAGTCAAAGTCATGGACATTAATGCCTATTTTGAATATCACAGAGGTAGGGGATATGACATGGAACGCTGCTTCAAGCTAAAGCATGTTATCCAAGACATGATTCAGGATGGTCGATTACCCATTCCCCCTGCAAGCAAACCCAACAATACTCAAAATCCTCTTGGAATTTCGGTAATCTCAGAAGATGAGGAGTCCACTTTGGATTGCTCACATCTCATCTACCCTATGGAAGATGAAATCGCTGCGATAGGCAAGGAACCATACTCTGTAACTACACCTATCATTTCCAACTTTATCGCATGGGTAAGAAGTGTGAGTAGGCAAGTCATAGACTTACAGGACTTAATCTCTCAACTTAAAGGATCCCACATCATAACTCGCAGAGAAAAGGCCACGCAAATGGTCACTACCCTTTCAAAGGAATCCACAATGCCGGAAGTTTTCACAGTAGTCAACGAACTAGTCCAGCAGATCACTGAGTTGAAGGATGAAATCATGCAACTAAAAGAGCACCACACCATCAATGGTGTATGGGGAGATGATGATGAAGATGTCTATCGTGCTGAACATCCCCTCCTCAAGACCCTAGACCACAACATAGATCACCTCACTCGGTCTGGGCATCCATATCAAAACGTCACTCCAGGGCTAACCAATAGCACTGTTCCTAAAAGCAATCCTACTCAAATAGAAACGGATGACACTTTGGCTACTGATTCATTAATGAAACAGTTGCAAAGAGCCAAGGTTGATATTTCAGTCTGGGAATTAATATTTAGCTCATTCCCACATCGCCAAGCTTTTCTATAAGCTTTGGCTAACCTAAATATACCATCTGATTCTATCCCAAACGATGTCGTCAACCTAGTTCTCCAGGACTCAGTCAAGCTAAGTAACCCAGTTACTTTCTCAGACGAAGACCTACCTGCATTTGGTGTCAACCACAATATAGCCCTTTACATCACCATCATATGCCTCAAGAAAAACGTACCAATGACATTGGTTGATGACGGTTTTGCAGTTAATGTCATGACACTGAAAACCGTATGTAAACTAGGAATGAAAAAGTCAGATTGGATCCCAACCAATCAAGGTGTTCGTGCATATGGCGGGACACGTCGTAAAGTAATGGGTCTCGTTGATCTTACCATAACCATTAGGCCAATATAAAAAAAGGCCAATTTCGAAATTCCTTGGATCCATCCTTTTAAACCTGTGACATCCACCCTTCATCAAAAGATCAAGATTCCTTTAAATGGTCAAGTAGTGACGATTTCTTCGTCTCTAATCAAGGTGATCATTGAAAAGGTATCCAATAACCAGGTCATCTCTGACCCAATACACGAGTTGAGAGGATTTCAAGTTGTCAATATCGTAGAGAGCGAACTTGCCTCACTATACTTTAATCCTCACTCTAACCTAGTGGTCAACCACATACTCAAATCCCAGGGATACTTCCCAGGGATGCCTCTAAACCCCATTAGAAAGAATACCTTTGTGCCTTACAGGGAAGGTAATTCTCAGACGATACCCTAAGGACTCGGGTACAAACCTAATATCAAAGAATCCTTTGAAATGCTTGCCCATCTCAATGCTCGAAAACATAAAGGCGTCCAGTTGCGGCCATACCACCTCACAATGAATGGGTACTTCGTCAGAGAGGGAGAACATAAATATTTTTATGGCTTTCCCGAACCATGGGTACATGAAGGCAACAAGCTAGCCGAGAAAGAAGTCTTCCACGTCTGTTATTTCATTCTCCAAGAAATGGTTCATACCGTTAAAACCCCTGCAAAGCCAAGTCTCGACAGCCAAGCTGTCAACCTTTTATTCGGGGCAGACCAGGATGAAATTATTACCATAATCCTAGTGGATGACCATTTTGACTCCACAGCTATAATAAGAGATGCCGATCCAGCAAAAAGGCAAGTATGATGGAAAAGTCGATGAAGTGGACTAATAATCAAGGAAGGCTATTCAAGCTCACCACATGCAAGGGAGAAATGTTCAAAGAGGAACAAGAAGACGATGAGTTCGAATCTGAGTTAGAGTCAGAGTCGGAGTCTGAGTCCAAGTCTAGAGAAGTCATCAAAGAGTCTCCCCATGATTTTATTAACCCCACTCCCTTTATTTATCCTAGTTTAGCTTTGAGTAACAGTATCTTCGGGCTTATCCAAGCAACTGTCCCTCCTTTTCCACTGACCAATGATCAGTTGGCCTCTTTGTTTCAGTTGTTTTCGAATTTTAATATGAATAAATCAGATTCTCCTTATTCCTTGTGTTATTATTATTGTAATGATGATCCTGACACAGAATCATTTGACTTTACACCCTATTTGATAAAAGAAATCTTGAAAGAGGAACAGAGGGCACCAGCTATAGAAAATACCAAACCAATTGATGTGGGGATACACCTTGAACCTAAAGAACTTAGGATATGGACCACCTTAGACTCAGTTGAAAGGGATCTTTTCGTTGATCTTCTACACGAGTTCAAAGATGTTTTCGCTTGGTCCTACAAAGATATGCCAGGGATTGACAGAGATATCGCCGAACATCGTATCCCAATTAAACCAGATTTCAAACCAGTTAAACAAAAGCTCAGCAGAATGAGGACAAAATGGGGTCTTAAGATCAAATAAGAGGTAGACAAGCAAATCAAAGCCGGGTTCATCAAAGTTTCCGAGTATTCTGACTAGGTGCCTAACATAGTCCCCGTGCCTAAAAAGAATGGGCGAATTCGAGTTTGTGTTGATTTTAGAGATCTAAACAAGGTTAGTCCAAAAGACGACTTTCCATTGCCACACATCGACATATTGGTAGACAATACAGCTGACAATACGCTTCTATCCTTCATGGACGGATACGTAGGGTATAATTAGATCAAGATGGCTGAAGAAGATATGCATAAAACCGCATTTGCCACTGAATGGGGAGCCTATTGTTACACTGTCATGCCTTTCGAGTTAATCAACGCGGGTGCAACATATCAACGCACTGCCACCACCTTTCTACACGACATGATGCACAAAGAAGTGGAGGTATATGTCGATTACATGATTGTTAAATCCAAAGATATACAGGGTCATATTGCTAATCTTCGCAAGTCCTTCCTTAGAATTCGCAAGTACAATATGAGACTCAATCCTCAGAAGTGTGCATTTGGGGTAACATCCGGGAAGTTGCCGGGTTACGTTGTAAGTCAACGAGGAATAAAGATTGATCCATCCAAGATTAAAGCTCTAATTGAAATACCGTAACTACAGACAGAGAAATAAATTCGAGGGTTTCTAGGAAAGGTGCAATACATAAGCCGTTTCATTTCCAAACTCACCATGATTTGCGAGCCAATATTCAAAAGCTCAAAAAGATGGACCACACCATGTGGGACAATGATTCTCAAAAGGCATTTGAAAGAATCAAGGAAATTTTGGCCAAACCACCTGTGCTCATGCCTCCACAGAAAGGTCAACCTTTATCCCTATACCTTATGGTCACAGAAACAGCCATGGGATCCCTGCTCGCTCAAATAGTAGGGAAAGAGGAACGAGCCGTCTACTATCTTAGCATGAAATTCTTGGGATACGAGACAAAGTACACACCTCTTGAAAAGACTTGCCTCGCTCTTGCGTGGGTAACAAAGAAGCTGCGACACTATATGCTTAGTTCTTCGGTCAAAGTCTACTAAAAAATGGATACTATAAAGTATATTTTTGAAAAACCCGTCCTCAATGTTCGACTAGCACGATGGACTCTTATGCTTTCTGAATTTGACCTTAAATACGTACCTCTAAAGATACTTAAGGGACGAGTAGTGGCTGAATTTTCCGCAGACAATCCCCTACACGATTCCCAAACAATAGATACATGGTCATTTCTAGATGAAAATATCCTCCATACTAATGCAGAATCACAGGATCTCTACTTCGACGGAGCTTCCAATCTAAGAGGATATGGGATCGGAGTGTTGCTCATTTCTCGTGAAGGTGAGCATACACAAATTTCAGTCAAACTCGACTTCGAGGAAACTAATAATGCGGCAGAATATGAGGCCTACCTCATAGGTTTACAAGCAGTCAGTCAGTCTAGGTATTAAAAGATTACGAGTCCATGGAGACTCATCTCTCATCATCAACTAAATCACCGGGTCATGGAAAATACAGAGCAAAAATATCGCCCCATATCAATCAAGGGTATATGAAGTGGCTCAATTTTTTGATCAAATCACTTATTTACACTTGCCAAGAGAGGAAAACCAATTTGCAGACGCTCTTGCGAAGCTTGCATCCCTCATCAACATGCCTGACCATATGGTGGACATGCCCTTATGCATCGAAAGGAGATCAGAGCTGACCTATATACATCTCCTAACTGATGAGGAAGAAGATCAATAAGAGCCTTGGTATCAAGCCATCCTAAATTATAAACTCAGCGACGAATGTCCACCAAACATGGACAAGAGGGGACGACGAGCAATAAGACTACTAGCATCCCAATATGTCCTGAATCAAGGAGAATTATATAAAAGGATGCCACAAAGTGTCATCTTGCTTTGCCTCGATCGTTTGAAAGCAAAGAAAGTAATGGAAGAAGTCAATGATAGAGAGTGTGGTCCTCAGATGAGCAGACCATTGATGCATAAGAAAATCATGGGTTTAGGATACTATTGGACGACCATAGAAATAGATTGCATCAAATATGTCAGACGTTGTCACAATTGCAAAATCTTTGCAAATGTGCAACACGTTCCACCTTCCTTATAATACACGATGACATCACCTTGGCCATTAACCACTTGGGGAATAGATATCATAGGAAAAATTACTCCAGCAGGAACGGGGGGACATTGTTACGTTCTAGTGGCGATAGACTGCTTCACTAAATTGGTAAAAGCAACTTCCTATATTGTTCTAACATTCAAACAAGTGGCTAAGTTCATACAAGCCAACTATCGATATGGGTATCCACATGAGATCATCAGTGACAATGGTTCTCATTTCCAAGCTGAAGCGGCGCAAGTGCTCGCCAAGTACAAAATCCAGCATCATCACTCCTCACCCTACCAACCCCAAACTAATGGAGCCGTAGAGGCAGCAAATAAAAATGTCGTCATGATCCTAAAGAAAATTATCAATAATTATAAGGATTGGCCTAACAAAATACCCTTCTCTTTGTGGGGATATCGCACTTCAGTCAGGACGCCCACTGAGGCTACACCTTTCTACTAACATATGGCATGGAGGTTGTGCAACCAGTAGAGCTAGAGATCCCATCTCTATGAATCCTACTCGAAAGCCAAATTCCAGAAGATGAATGGAATAAAGAGCAATACGAAGAATTAATTCTCCTGGATGAGAGACGATTGTGTGCCTTGCATAATGTTCAAACATATCAAACACGAATCAGAAGGGCTTTTAATAAGAATGTCAAGCCTCGACACATCAAAGAAGGAGATCTAGTGCTTAAGTCAGTTCGAGCTCTTTTACCAGTGAACCCAAGAGGAAAATTCAAACCTAATTGTGCAGGACCTTACTTAGTCAAGACAATATCCTCGGGTGGTGCAGTTAGAATCGCAGACCTGAACGAGAATGAATTTTCTAACCCTACCAACCTAGAACAACTTAAGAAGTATTACCCTTAGACTACCCTTTGAACGCGCCTCGCGTGACTCTTGTGTCGCTCATGCGACACGTTATATATTCACGACCCATGTCATTCAACCCTTCATGTTACCTTGCTCTTGCATTTTAAACATTTCTATCATCCTCAGTATCGTCAAAATGAACTTAACTGTAGTTTAGGAGTAAGCAAAGCACCATGCTTGTTCTCTATGTTCATTCTATTGGCTCTTGCCTCGAACACTTATTACTTTGCATATATATTTTGAATTACGTTGTGGGTTTGATTTCATTATTATGTGGTGGATACGTAGGCAATCCTTCACGGGATACACACCTAAAATACTTTTCAATTATGCAAATAGAAGGACATATGCTCTACCATTTGAAATTCGAAAAAAATAAGCAAAAGGGAAATAATCATTTAAACTTTTCTTAAACTTGCTGAAACTGTTTATTCATTAGTAAATAATAAGCCAAATAATAACAACAAGCTTTTAACTGAAACTAAAATGCTAAGCTAGGATTCTAAAAATCCCGCATTTTATTACAACATAATAATAAATACTAATATAAATACTAAAAAGACTTAGGTTACTCGTCCATCTTTCCCTTGCCTTTGTTATTCTTGTCATACTTCATGTCTCGGCCTCGAGGTGGATGCTCCTGTGTTATCTCGGACCTAATTATCAAAGGTCTCTCCCGGGGTCTAGCATTTCCATTTCTATACACCACCTTTCTCTCATCAGGAGGAGTTCTCTTTGGTTTCTTCTTTGGGTGAACGACAGAGAATCTAGCTTCTTCCTCTTCTTCCGTCAGATACTTTTGGTTCTCCTTGGCTACTTCGCGAATTTTGTAGTCGATAGGCTCATGCTACCTCAGTTTCTCTCTCTCCTCGGAAGTGTTAGCCTTGGCCCATTAAATGTATGAGCCGAGACACATAGTGAACCTACAGGAGTACGTATGTACCACATGTTTCTTTGAGCCCAACGAAGTGCCCACTCGCGACAAGAGTCAGTAGTATACGCCAATGCTGTCTGTTGAACGGTATCTAGCTTCAAGATCTTCTGTCTTAGGCCCATTTGCCTCAATAGCCTTTTTGAGAAGATAATAACCATGAACTCCAGGCTTTGAATTCGAATTGACCGTGTTGGATCAAGGCTAGATACTCTAGTCAATTCTTTAAGATGCCACCATGGGACGATCCATCTGATAAGGGGCCCACCTTCATTCTTCAATTTGTTGTCCCAATAGTTTCAAACTCGGGTAAAGTCTACCATGTATAATCTTGTCCTCATCGAAATCGACCTCGAACGGTAGCCAAGGACATTAACTGGGGGCTCGATCAATCAAAGTCTTTCTCTAACACTCCTACTTACCAAGGAACCTTAACTAGACCTTCCCTGAAAACCAAGGGCGCTACCATCTCGGTAGCCCGAGGTAATTACATATCAAATTGACCATCCAAGAACGTTTATTAAGTACTTTAAAAGTTACAGCGAGGACTGAAAGACAACATAACTATACATATTAAAGAGTGATACAACTGATGACTCTACTAGAAGCAATAGATATCTCTACGTCAGACGAACTCCCATCCCAGTGAAACACCAAGCAGCAAAGCATCCATAACGTCAACTAAACCTGCAAACAGCCTCCTCACCATTCCCGAATGGATCATCACAGTTTTGAAAACATAAACGGGGTCAGTCAACTATACAACCATATGATACGATAGTGAACATAAGCAACCATAGTACAATAACCATAGTAACCACCACCACCAAAATCCATAGTAACCTGTAACCAAGGTGTGTAGCCCTGCCAGATTACCCATCGCAACAGGTAATCCACACCATCAGTGGAGACCACAACCTTACCACCAAAATCCCCGCTCACGCATGAGCGAACCCAAGTCCATTAATGTGCACATCCCTCTTGCGTCGAGAAACACAAGAAGGGAACAATAGGGGTGAGACCATCTCTCGCAATGGCTCACAATACCAACTCCAAACTCCACAATAATATCCATATCATAAACATATCATAAACAGTAGCAAAGATCGTCACATTCTAATACATATCATTCTATAGTCAACTGAGTAGGGAAACCCTACCTGGACAGTAATCCAAGAAGCACCAATCTACGCATACATGATCACGGAATACCGTTATCGACACCTACAATGAAGGTAAAACTATATTACACACAATCATAACCCTAACCCAAGACTACAAATGGTGACGGTGACTTACCTTACCAGACGATCGGATAACAAGGCCGAAACCGACGCACGCATCCATACCCATGTTGGTCTCCTAGGGAGAAGCTAGAAATATAGATATGGAAGAGAAAGGTAAGGAAAAAATCGTTATGATTTCTAGGGTTGCGCAAAAGAAAGAATGAAATGATTCTGAGTCATGACTTCTAGGTAATATTATATTACGCTGTCAATCAGGCACTCGGTCCAGTACCGACATACTCGACCGAGTGTCACATACTAGGTCGAGTCCAAGCGTCTAAGAAGACGAGTCTAACGTAGTCAATGGTGCCTAAGGTCAGTCAACGGGTCCCCCAAAGGGATGGGTATTACACTTTCCATAAGCCAAATCTACCAAGTTGAATGGGGGGAATGAGTTTCAAAAAAAAGGATGAAAAAAARAAARAAAAAAAAAAACGAATGAAAAAAAAAAAAGAAAAAGAAGGGAGGAAGGTTACTTTTACCTGGAGTATAATGAGACTTCCCAAGTAAGGTATCTCACGATTAGCCTTCCTATTGTCTAGACCAAGGATGGTCTCTCCCAAAGCTAGCCAAACTAGACTCTTGCGCAGTTCCACTTGTTCTATAATTCCAAGAAAGCAAGGATCTTCTCTCATTTCGACATCCATAAGGCCCTTCAAAATATAGCAATGGACAAGACAAAATCCAAATGCTCTCCGCCAAGCCACGTATGCAATTGTAGGTTCCTTCCTATTTATGAAGCCATCCACCAAGTCAAACATTCTTACGCCCTTCGTAGTCACGAGACGGTCTACTTCGGCTTTGGTTAATCCTAGTAGATCTCTAAACTTGTTCTTATATCCTTGAGAACTAGGAGGCAATATGGGTACACTTTCGACATCCCATCCGCCAATCACAGCAAATTCCTTAGGAAAAGGGCATATTTCTCCTCCTAGAAATGCCAAAAACATGTAGATCGGGATTCCAATACTCCAAGCATGCATCTAAGAAAGGCTTTACCACTTTTACTTGCTTAATGCTAATAATTTGACCAATATTGAAGGCGGCCATATCATGTTTCTCTATATTATAAAATTCATTAGCCCATTGCTTTAGACGAGTTTCGAAGGCATCCATCTTTGAAAGTTTTTTTTTTTATGGTTTATATGAACATGTAAGCTACGGAATTATAGAAGGGAGAATTGTGAGAATAAACATTCACCCGAGGCATCTATATATACTATTCGGGCTTTCCTAATTCCACTCAGGAACAGACACGCCCAAGAGAGAACCCAGCAACTACTGCGCCCTCTGGAAGGGTCGCAACACTTGTTGCGCCTATTCCCCTGGCCTTTTCCTTGTAGTTTTTCTATGGAGAGATTTCCTAATCCGGTTTTTGTTATTTCTTATTCATATAGGATTTTGACGACTCTTTTTACGGAAACTTGACTTTCCTTAATCTTATCGGAATTCCTTTCCTAATCGAGTTCGCATTTCGAGGCAGTCGCTCCCAATGCATACTTACACATTACTCATTTTTTCCTTTTAAGGGGGGAAGCACTCCTCGTCGTCGTTACATTTTACTCATTTTAACATTTTAACTTTTAACTTTTAACTTTTGACATTTTACATTTTAATATGTCGACAAATAATTTTCGCGTCCATCATTTCACACGTTTTTTTGTCTCAAACTTACTCATTCTCATTTTTTCTTTTTTTTTTAAGGGGAAGCACTCCCGTCTTTTAATCGTGCATCACACCACTGTCCTCTCACTTTTGAACAATTTTTTTAGTTTTTTATTTTTTTTTATTTTTTATTTTTATTTTTAGGTTTTCCGTTCCGATTTGACTAAATGTTTACATTTTAGGCAATTTTAACTTATACTTACATGTATATGCTAGTTTTAAGTTGCCTTTTTTCTGCGTAAATTTCGGCAGCGTGACGACGTAAGTGGTCACTATGCCAAACCTATTTCCAAAGCTAACCCGCGGGAACAAAGTTCATATTTACATCCAACAGCAACAAAGGCACGCAGGCCCCTGTATACATACATACCAAAATGTATAAAATATATGCAAGACTCGAGCTCATGCCCGAGAACAAAAAAAATTAAAAAAAATACAACAAAAAGGTTAATCACTACCCTACTCAGGCTCCATGCGTCCTAAGGTCCTCGACAATCGCCTAAAGAATGGCGATGTCAGCGTCACGAACCTCAAGCTCCCTCTCTAAGCGGGCTGCCGCCTCCCGTGACCGCTCCAGCTCACGCTCCCGCTCCTGCTATAGAACAAAAATGATTCTCAAAGTGCAAAAGAAGCTTTTAAAGAAATTCAAATCTCTATTTAAAACAAAGTAAGGTTGGTAACTCTCCTTCAAAACGACCCTCGAGTGCCTGGATAGTTGTCACTCGTAGCCGGTTGGCCATCCGCCACAACTCCACATGCCTAGACAGCGGCACCTGCATTTTCAAATCAAATCAAATCAACATTTCATGTTCTTACATGCTAAAAATATTATGAAAAGAAGAGTTTGGGCAACGAACTCACCCTCCTCACAACGTGCTGCCACTCGTCGAGGCCAGCCTCAGTCACCGCCTCGGGGAAGGAAGGAACCTCCATCGACACTGTCACGCCAACCGACACCACGTACTCAAACGTCTCGGGAAAGGCTGGGGGCTCGGTACCAGTAGTGTCGACCTCCTGTTAAACACAAGATTGATCAATAAAGCTTCCTTTCGAAAGGAGAATTATATTCCAAACATGCAAATGGAAAGAATATTCACCACGATCGGCCAGTGCGCCAATCTCCTTAAAACAAACTCCGAGTACTCTAGCTCGGGAAGAATGAGGGTGTCGCCAGCAGCTCCGGCAAGGTTGGCAGTCCTGTCCGCCTCAGTAGGCTCCCTAAACATCGTCCGTGGTGGATTGACGGGGACGGTGAAAGTGTCACGGAGACACTGCCTAGCTAAGCGCTTACCCAGTTACCAAACAGGCCCCATGGGTGTCACAAGAAGGAGTCTACTCGAGCTCGTAGGCCTGAGTACCTTAGCAACAAAGGCTAGTGCCCAAGTGTAGTCCTCCCAAGGCCTCGACACCCACTGAAGTCACATTTCAAAGGTCAAGCAACCGAAATCGAAATAAAATGAAAATAAGCAGCGACTAAAGACAGGAAAGAAGGCTTACGCTGTCCAGTAATAAGGCGTTGACACCCCTCCAACAGGTGTCGTAAGTGGACCGCTGTCTCTTCTTTCTATAGACGATCCACTCCCTTATGACAGGGTAATCCTTAGGCACGCCAGCCGCCCTCGTGGGCGCAAAGCCAGGAAAGTACGAGTATATCTAGGCCTAATTAAAAAGGAAGGTTAATGATCATTCATTTGTCAAACCGCTCATTCACATGTTAATTTTATTTGTCAAGGAATCCTTTACGCATTTACAACGATCATTCATTTGTCGAAACAAGGGAAACAAGCATATGCGTTTCATTTTCTTTTCCTATAAATGATGAAAATAAAGAGAAAGGAGAGGTTCATACCTCCAAAATTAGTCCTAGACCAACGGTAGTAGGCGACACCCCCCTCTCCAACAGCTCTGGACGCACCATAGGCCTCATGTAACGAGTGAGGACCGCAAAGCTAAGAGTGACCCAGTCCAAACGACGTTGGGCACCCAAGTCAGCAAGAAAGGGAGGAATCTTTGTTGACAACCTCTCTCCCTTCTCTTTGAAGTAAATCGAAGACAAGAAACACCAAAGACACAAGCGATATCGCTGCTCGGCCGTACACGGTAGAGGAGTCACCCAACTCCCTCTCTCAGTCAGCTGTACTCGAGGAACAGTCTTCCCGTCAAAATACTCCTTGACGTAAGAACTCGGGACCTGGTCGGGTACCCTAGCCATGGCCTTTGGCAAAGACCAACCCACAAACCTCCTGGCCTCATCTGAGTCGGGCCTCATGGCCGTGTCGAGCCACTCCATCGACTCATCTCTGAACGGAAAGCCGGAGATCATGCCGAAGTCCTCCAAAGTCACCCCTATCTCACTGAAAGACATGTGAAAGGTCGAGGTGGTGTCCCAGAAACGATCCAGGAATGCCCGGATCAGACACATGTTGGCCGGGATCTTCCTCGCCCGGATCTCGCGCCAGGCACGTACCAAATCTCCAAAGTCACCCCCGTCAAGGATGCCTCTCTCCTCCTCCAACAACCTCTCGTAGGACTCCATCATGGTCCTATATCCTGAGAATGACCTCCTGTTTCCAGATTCCTGCAAATTCAAACACATATTGATTTATCAATTATATTTCTAAAGAAAGAAAGAAATGCAAAATTAGAAGGTTGAAGAGCTTACCGAACTCCTCGCTGTGCGGTACGACATGTCACTATCCACAGCCTAAAATAGATGTCGAGCATCCCATTTGTCAGCCCACTCAGGTGCCCGAGCAGGCTGACGGCCACCCCTCCTAGTAGTTGCCCTCCTAGGCAACTCCTCCTTATGTCCTCCTAGACCCCCGTGTGAGCCACAAGGACCGAGCAAGGGTAATCGTCAACGTCCATGAAGTTTCTTTTGGACGTCAAAGGCACATCCTCTGCAAAATTAAGATATTTCAAAACATTTCAAGACATTTCAAGGTATTTCAAGTCAATTTCGAACCATTTTCTAGCCATGTTCAGACCATTTCATGATTATTTCTTATCAAATGAACAAACATGTTTCTACTACGTTCCTACGTGTCCTAAGCATGCCTTATGACGATGACGAGTCGGAATTTCCGCAGCATTTCGCTACAATTAAGCCTAAACCAACAAGAAAAGTGTCCCGGAAGAGCAGTCGCAAACTGAAATTCCGACACGATAGCAAGTTTACCCATAATCCAAGGATTCCAAACATCAAGTTTCATCAGTTTCCGACTAGTGTAAGGCCATTTTCGAGTTATTTAAGTGGTTTTAGCCTAAAATCGTCACATTTCGCTCCCATTTCCTCTATATTGACAGCAATTCAAAGTAAACACTTGTTTATGCTCCTAGTATGGTCTATTACGCATTTCTAATGTCAATTTCATGGGACAAACATATTTGAGGCAAAAGCCCCAAATTTTCGAAAATTTCGGGTGCCAAACCCTAATTCCAAACCAAAATTCAAGCTATAAATTCGATTAAAGCAAGAGACGAAGTACATACCTGGATTGGTCATAATTCGGAGCAAGTCTTGATCGATTTTTGATGAGGATTGATGAAGATTTCGAGTGTTTTTGGTATTTGGTAAGACGAAATAAGGAATGAGCACTGTATCGCGCTCAATTCCAGTTTTCATTCAACTTGGACGAGCTCGGGAAGAAACGCAGCACCTGCTACGCCCTTTCCTGAGATCGCAGCTCATGCTGCGCCCATTCCCCATCAAGATTTCTTGCTCTCAAGTCATTACTAGTTCGTTACTTGTGGGTCCTGCCCTTTATCCGTAATTCGAAATGTTTTTTTATGAGTTTCGAGGTATTTTTCATAAACTACTTTCTACGGACATCTTGTCTCATCAAGATAAATTTTACTCCCCATCGGGTTACATCATTTCCTTTCTCAGCAATTTCTATCGACATTTTTGTGCAAATTTGCTTCCAACCTGACGCACGTAGATTCAAACTTCAAACTTATTTTATCAAGTTCTTTTCTCAACCCGGGTAATACTGACATCCTATTATCGACATCCTACGCCGGGTAATACTGACATCCTGCTATCTCGGGTAATACTGACATCTCGTTATCGACATTCTACTCCGGGTAATACTGACATCCTGCTATCTATCCTACTATTCCCCATGGAGTTTTAGAACTCGCCCTTTAGAAGGTTTCAGGTATGATTTCTTCCTATGGCTAGAGAGCCTCCTTACGTAGTCTAATGGACTTTAAATAACCCTCCCCGGAAGTCGACAGACTCTTAAATGTTCCTGACGACAGGTCCCTGGTTTAGTCCCCTTGAACAGCCTCGCGTCGCCATAGTCTTCAGGTTATAATCTTCGATTTACCTAAGGGATATACTTTGACGTTGCCTTGTCCAAGCCTTAGTCAAAGTGGGGGCTCCGTAGATACCTCATTTTTGCACCCTTCGCAAAACATCCGATGTTGATCGGACCGCATGTTTAATACACGAAGCGTTATTATGACATTCTATTAATTCAACATCAAATGGTCGCCTAACTAGTCGTGTCACCCCCTTCATTGTCATCCACGTGCCGATACGGTCGTTTTGGCAGTAATTAGAGTACATTTGGAGTACGGGTTAAAAACCGTCTTCATTTTCAGAAACCGTCGTCATTTTCTCGAAAACCGTCTCAAATCTGAGCCGGGATATTTTAAAGAGTCCTAAAATATCTCAAATATTCTTAATATTTCGAAAATATCTTATTTTGACGAAATAAGGAAAACAAATCCTTTCCAAACTCTGAAAACGCAGAAATCTTTATCGCTGAAGGAGAAACACCTCCACGAGAGGGCGCACAACCTGCTGTGCCTCTTCCTGGGCCTGTTTCCAGCAGTGTCTAGATCTTCCTGGATTTTCTTGGGTATTTTGATCCTTCCAAAACTCTCACCTCGTGATTAGTATAAATAGAGGCCTTCGCCTCACATATTCTTCACGCGAGTGTCTGCCCCATCTCTTCTCTATTTGCATTCTAAGACCACGTGATATTGCTTTAACGCTTACGTGCTTGAGCATTCTCGACCACGTAAGCCTAGATCATTCTAGGTACCAGTCACGTTTTGCATAGACCTACCAATTTGACCACTACACTCA
>VHZZ01001430.1:123361-134293 GCA_009801015.1 Silene noctiflora | reverse complement strand
TGCCATTATAAGTATTTGTGATTTGGCGGGTGGTTACCCATATGAGATTTGCCTGGGATATTTCCTGGTCAGGCAGGAAACATCCTGGCTCAACAGCATATAAAAGACATATTTTAGCACGAAATCTATATCAAAAGTGACTAAGGGGAGGCATATTAATGTATATAAATGTGACTCATCAAACTCCCCCAAACCAACTCTTTGTTTGTCCCTAAGCGAAGCATCACACATAATACAAAGGGCAATCATACAAATGGTAAAAGAATAACTCAGAGCAAATGTAAATGCACATAAAAATCTCAAGCTATCCATATCTATAACAAAGTAATGACCAAGATGTACCAATAAAACAAATTCAAAGGCAGAGGTAATAGAAAACGCAACTCAAGTCCCATAATACAGTAATAAAGACAAGTATCAAACACCTTTCGATCTTGCAAGACAAATTAGTTGGATTCTCGCGGATACACTCATGCAATCATAAGTATATTATGGTGAGTTATATGCGAAGATAGAGAGAAATAAGAACACTCACTCGACTTATAAAACATGCATGCAATCTAATGTGATAAGAATTTCCCCAACTAATATGCATTCACAAAAGTAGACAAAAGTACATGTATCAAGGACAATAAGGGTGGCAAATGGATTAAAGGTATAGAAATGGTTTGTGCCAAAGCACGTATGGATATGTGAGGCTAAGACGGTAGTCGCAGCGCTAAAACCAAAGCCAAATCTACGATAGTAAGTATAAATTAACCCAACTAGAGAAATTATCTCAACTTTGACAACACATGAGAGAATATGAGACTACTCTCGAAAAATGAATTAGACTCTAGTATCTAACCTTTTGTTCCCTTAACAAATGACAAATGAAGCATTTTTTTCTTTTCTTCTTTTTCGTTTCTTTTCGAATTTTTTTTCTTTTTTTTTTCTTTTCTTTTCCTCTTTTGCTTTCTTTTCATTTGCTTCATATTTTTCTCTTTTTCAACATAAGGATACCACACAATTTCTAATAAATCTTGTTACACCCACAAGAAAAAATATCGTCCCAACCCAACCATAGTAGCTAAGTAGATATGACAAACAAGCAACTGCGACTGTCCCCATAAGGTAGGCAAATTCTAGATTGTAGTTATTATATGGGATATAAAATAGGCTACAATTATTCAAACGAGCTAAACAAATGAACTCAATTTCAAGGGTATAAAATCAAGTCAATTTGGCTACGTGAGGCTTATTTGAATGGTAAGAACCACATTTCCACATGTACTTCATCATATGAACACATAGAAGCATCAAGAAACTAATGTCACACTTATGCTGTTCGATATTACACATTCCACAAGGAGAAACCACACTCAGACCTAATTAACAATGAGACCAGTTTATTGATGTTCCTGGCCTAGAAAGCTCTATAGACCTCAAAATTTAAGTAGTTTACCAACTTAATTTTGTCAAATATAATCAGCATAAGGCATGTCAATACGGTTAAGACTTGGGATATGAGCATTATCTTCATGAATAACGGGTCAAAATAATGTACATGCACTACAAGGTGAAAGCCAATTAGCTACAGATATTTCAGTAGCAAACCATTTGATTTCGGTAGCTAATTACAAATAGAGACGGAATTTTCGACAGAATATGGTTCGTAGCTAATAGCCTTGTCGCTAAATTTGCTACAGAATTGGCTATTAATTTTAGATACCAAATGTGAAGTAGCTACTTTTGCGACAATAATAGAGATCGAAGTTGAAACAGCTACATTAGAGACAACAAATTGTATAGTAGCTAAACTAGTGACTAACTTACAGACCAATTTAGTTGTTTCTAAATTGGCTAGGACATAATAAATGTGGGCTCTATATGCTACGACACTCTAGCTAGGTCCCACACTCAATGTGCGACATGGCACGTAGGACCGCCGCTTACTGAACATGCATATATGTCCATGCACCACCTCTTGTAGAGACATTGGTAATTTTTGTTGTTGAGAGGAATCGGACCCATGACCTCTAGCTCTATAACTGATATTCTAACCATTGAGGCACATGATGATTATTGTCTATTTAGGTAATGAATATCGACTTAAAGTCATTGTTACGTATGTGAGTTATAAGGTACGTTTTTAATAATTGTTATAATGATATAAGTAGATCATAATAATAATTCAAAAGTATATTTCACATTAGCATACATTTTATGTGATATATAAAAACTACATGATAATGAAAATTAACTTTAGCTACCAACGTATTTCCGTAGCTGAAAACTTAAATTAGATACTAAATTTGCTACTCACTTTGTTTTGTCTCTATAACTTTAGCTACCACCGTATTTCTGTAACTGAAAACTAAAAATAAGATACTAAATTTGCTACTCAATTTATTTTGTTTATATAATAACTACGTACTTAGCTACTGGCAAATTTCCGTATTTAAAAACTTAAATTAGATATTAAATTAGCTACCTTCTTTACTTAGTCTCTACAATAGAGGCATAATTAGCTATCATTTTTGTCTGGTCTCTTAAGTAGAGACTAAATATATTTTTTGTCTCAACATTAGTCGCTAAATTATATATTTAGCAACTGAGTTTTGGTCAATTGCTAAACTAGTAGCTAAATCATCATTCTCTTGTAGTGATGCATAACTATATGAGTTCCAAATGCAAAAACAAAGCAAATTATCATCATTGGTACTCAATTCACCAAAACTAATCTAATAAAAGGAACAACATATTTTCGTATTTTTTTGAAATTTTTAATTTTTTTATAGTTTTTTTTTTAAACACGCAACATGAATGAAAATTCTCCCCCAAACCTAAATGTCACAGTGTCCTCATTGTGACCTAAACAGCATATTAGGCACAATAAAATACCATCAACCTAAAAGACACTACTAACAAGAGGCAAGGAGAAAAACTAAAAATATTACAAGAAAAGTGGATACAAGGAAAGAGAATACCAGGTAAGAGCGTAGAAATTTCCCCAAACCAGCTGCAAAAATAGGGGAAAAAGACAAAACGCACAAATTCATAATCATCAGTTTACGTTGTATACCAGAACTGGAGGTAACTCGATCGAGTTTTGCCACACTCGATCGAGTATTCAACCAACGAGACAGTTTCTGCACTGTAAATCAAGTGCACACCTATAACACAGTCAAAAAAACTTAGTGCACATAATAGTAAATCGAAAGAACGCGCACTTGCGAAGCACAAACATAAGTAGCACCAAAATAAAGTACGAACAAGATAAAGTAGCAATAAAAATCGTTCGGGTTTATCAAGTTCAAAGTCTGGCATAAAATAAAAGCATGTTTCCTCTTGGTCTCCTATTTCCTCATCCATGGGAAAAAGGTAATCATCTTCCTCCACCTCATGGATTATGACAGGCTCCTCTCTGAATATTTCAGCTTCCAAAGCATCTAATTCAGCCTCTAAATCAACACTTGAAGCAAAGTCGCCTTACATCCGGGGGGAAGATCATCTACATAGACCAACCTTTCGAGCTCATCTACCTCTGCACTCCATGGACATGACATAATAGGAGGAGGGTCAATAAAATTCATGTTCAAGCATAAAGAAGAGCAATCATCGGAAGTATAATCAACACTAGAGATCATATGACAGGTAGCTGCATGACGCTTTAAAGATTTGGCAAGAACAAAAGTAATTATGTCCTCTCCAACCCTTAGTGTCAGACTACCATCTCTAACATCAATAATTGCTCCTGCCGTGTGAAGGAATGTTTGTCCTAGAATAATAGGGACTTGAGAGTCCTCAACCATATCCATAACAATGAAATCAACTGGAATAAAATACTTCCCTACTCTAACTGACACATCTTCTAAGACACCCTTAGGGCTCTTTAAAGATCTATCAGCCATCTGTAGGGTCATGTTAGTAACACGAAGTTGAGACATATTTAACTTTTTGCAAACAGAATACGGCATGACACTAACGCTAGCTCCTAAGTTGCAAAGTGCTCTATCAATAGCTAAACTACCAATGTGACAAGGAATAGAAAAACTCCCTGGATCTTGTAGCTTAGGAGGTGAATTAGCTTGAAGAGCAGCTGCGCATGTCTGAGTGAAAGCTACCGTCTCTATCTCATCAAAATATCTCTTCTTAGATAGTATTTCTTTTAAGAACTTTGCGTAAGCCGACATTTAAGTGACCAATTCAGTAAATGATACACTAACTTGCAAATTCTTCACTACCTCCATGAATCGTCTTAACTGTTGATCTAGCTTGGATTTCTGCTGTCGATGTGGAAAAGGTAATGCAATTTTAATGAGCTCGTCTTCCCTTACTTTCTCTTGAGATTTCGAAACACCGTCATCAGTTTTAGGGGTATACTCGATTGAGTTTGGGGCAACTCGATCGAGTACCTTATGCTTACCAGATGTCATAGCTGAATCAGTTGAAATTGAAACTTCAGGGTTGTGTACTCGATCGAGTATTGGGCCACTCGATCGAGTATCCATCTTGGTAGCCTCTTTTTTGCAGTTTTTCGTACTACGTGTTTCAGTTTTGCTCTCCTCTTTTTTTATCATCACTCAACTCGAGGTCACCCAATCCCTTATGATGCATGTAAGAGACCTCATCTTCAGTAATGGGAATCTCTGGATTTTTATAAGTAGTGCCACTCCTCAAGTGAATAGCGTTGACCTTCTCATGTGCTTGCTTACCTTGAGGGGATAGATTATCGGGTTGTTTTGATGGATTTTGACTAGCCAACTGAGCCACCTGAGTATCCAGTATCTTGTTGTGAGACATGAGTCCAGAGATTAAGGCCACTTGCTTCTTTTGAGCCGCAAGACTCTGTTGCAACATAGCCTTCATCTCAGCGAGATCATTACTAGGGGCCTGTCGAGGAGGTCGGATTGGTTGAAACTGTGATGGATTGAAGCTTGTACCTCCTTGGTTCTGCCTAATAAAACCACCTTTTGGCTGATTTCCTCGATTTGGAGGGATAACATAAGCATTTTGCTGCGGTGCTGGATTAAAGACATTCTAACTCCTTTCAGGAAAGAAGTTAGAATAAGGAGTACCTTGCCTAAATGACTGAAAAGAATGTACTTGCTCAATTGTGCTCATGCACCTTGCTGCAATGTAACCGTCTATCCCACATCTTTTACAAGAAACCTCTTGACGGACCATGGCATGAACCGTCTGTTGTTTACCCAATGATCGGGTAGTCTTTAATTCGGCTATCTAAGCCGTCAATGCCTCTAACTGTGTCGTGACGGCACTGTATGACCCACCTCCTCTCACACTACCTCTTGGATCACCATACTCAGCAGTGTGAGTAGCCATCTCATCAATTAACTTCCACGCGATATCATCATTTGCGTTATTTTGAAATCTCCCATTTGCAGAGGAGTCAAGTAGAGCGCGGTGATCATCATATAACCCATTATAAAACTGGTTACATAAGAACCAGATCTGGAAACTGTGATGGGGTACATATCGCACTAACCTCTTGAATCTAACCCAAGCCTCGTTTATATCCTCACTAGGACCTTGCTTGAAACTTGTAATTTAACTTCTCAAGGCATTGGTCTTCTGCGGTGAAAAATACCTCTTATAGAAGGCAAGAGCCAAAGAATTCCAGTCAGTAACACCCTGGGCTTCCATGTCTAAGTCCCTTAACCACTCAGTTGCACCATCTCTTAGTGAAAAAGGAAAAAGAACTTGTTTCACCTAATCTTGAGTCACCCCAGCAGTAAGAGGAATGGAGCAAAAATAGGTGATAAATTTTTCCATGTGTTTGGCGTGATCCTCATTAGCACTTCTCCTAAACGTGTTCCTCTCTACCAGATTTATGTAAGATAGTTTGATTTCAAATCTACCTTTGCTAGTAGTAGGTAGCTTGAAACCTTTAGGTATGGAATCTAGTGTAGGCTCGGAGTGACTTTCTAGAGTAGACATTGTGACAGAACTAGAAATTGCAGAAACTGGCGTGTCCTATTGTAAGGACTGATCTTCTGCGAAAATAAACTGCTCGTAGTCTGTTTCAAGTGTACTCAAGTCTTCCATTTAACTGAATTCTCTCTGTAAGCTTCGTCTATACCGAAAAGTCCTTTCTGGTTCGGGATCAAAAGGTATAATCTCTAACCTGTTAGACCTGGTCATACAAGAAACTAACAAAAAAGTATCAAACTGTCTCAAGGAACTAAGGCTCCCTGAAACAAAAAAGACAAAAATAAACAAAAACAAACAGAAAATTGGTGCCTCCCCGGGAACGGCACCAAATTTGACAAAGCTAAAGTCGTATCACCTATATCAAGATAAACCTAGATTACTACTAACAATAGCTAGAGGTAAGTAGGGTCGAATCCTCATGGAGGTGGTGTAATTATTCATTTTGCTAATGTCTAAGTCTGTCTTAAAAGTCACAAGTTTTTAAATGTTGATTGTTTAACTAAAACTAATTGCAAGATAAATAAAAGATGAATTCAAATATATTAAAAGTGTCTAGGGATCAGGTTCACTAAGTAGTTATCCAGGGGTAAGACTTAATTCATTAACAGAGCAAATTATGTTGTTTAAGGTCATATGATCGGTCGACTCAATATTCCCTTTAGATCTAAACTTGACGGTGCGGTCGCTATCATTAAGTCAGTCTATTCAATTGTCGCAGCCTATACTAGTTTTAACCTGGTCGGTGATAATCCTAGTTTGCAAGACTAATTAATCAACTCTGATCAGTAATCAACTAATTAGATTTAAGACAACAATTGAACAACAACATGAAGCAATTTAACCATCAATTCATTAATTAAACCCCTTCTAACAACCTGGATCCCCATTCACCCTAGATTAACAAATTAGCTACGCATACTAATGAATCTAACAACAATAAGATGAATGAAAGACATAATTAAAGACATAAGAAAGATGAACATAATATTAATTGAATAAACTTAGAACTTGAATTAAAAATAACTAAGAAAAGAATTAAAGAGTACCGTAATTCAAAGGCGTAGATCCGAAAGCAATAACAATAAAAACTAATCTAAGAGTTTTTCTGAGAATATTATATAGTCTAACCAAGCATAACTAGAGCATAATAAAAGTGTGTAACCTAATAGGGCACAAATTAGGTATTTATATAAACATAAGTCGACTTTAGGAAATTGCGTAAGCGGGACTCTTCAGCAGGTGCATACTCGATAGAGTTTTGAGGGACTCGATCGAGTACTCACTTTCATGAGTCTTCTACTCTCGACATTCAATTCTTTTGATTGGATCCTTGGATACTCAATCGATTGCATTCATACTCGATCGAGTACTCTGCCTTTCTTCACTTCCTTGGTCGTCTTTTTCCCTTTACTCTTCTAGATTTCCATGCCATGCTTTGTGAATTCCTTCATGCGATTCCGCGATGTTGTATTTCATTATTTTGCTCCACAAATGCATCATTCCTACATTAAACACCAAATAGCGGTAGTAACAACATTCTAATATAAATGGCATATAAAAGACATATTTTAGCACGAAATCTATACCAAAAATGACTAAGGGGAGGCGTATTAATGTATATAAATGTGACTCATCAAAGTGACACCCAACTAGTCCAAAACACAATTCTAATCCCTCAATTCACCCTTACCACCACCGGAATATCCAATTAAGTGGGTCTTAATCAAGTAGTATGCTCAGTCGGGGATAATTGAGTCTTAGTAGGAGGACTACTCACTAGTCATGTTTGTTAAGGCAAAACAAATGATAAAGATAGAAACTTGGTAATTGAGCATGTTGAAATTTGGACAATAACTAATTAGCATATAAGTGAACAAATAAAGAAAAAGGAGTACTAATTAGTTTATAACAATCACCAACTAGGCATAAAGGTAGAACCTTTATGAAGAAACGCACAAAGTTTCACACAAACAATCTATCAAACACCTTCTATGCATGATAGGAAACAAGAAACAAATTGAGAAAACAATTATGACAGTGATAGAAGAGTAAATAAATGTAAACAATCGACAAACAAACTAAAGAGAGGATATTATACCAACAATTAGAAGAAAGGTTGAGTGTTTGATAAATAATTGAAGAGATCCTTGAAAATGTTCTATTACAACCAATTACCCGAATGTAAACTATTGAAACTAACTAGATCTAGGACATTTCACTAAGTAATTAAGGTTTGATTAAGGGATGATTTATAAAGTATTAAGGAAAGCTTGCATAAAAGTAGACTAAATTTCAATCTTGGGTTGTGTGTCAAACACTACAAAGTTGGGGTATATATAGCGTCTTCAAAAACAAATAGAAGTGAAAAATGGGCGAAATGAACCCTCCCGGCCAGTACGGTTCATCTGTCCCGGTGGCTGTCCTGGTGGGACGAGCTAAGGGACGGTTCCATGTTTCATCTGAGCCGTTGTACCTAATTAACAACGATCACTGTAATAACGGTTCTGTATTTTTTATTCACAACAGTACTGTACCTTATTTAGCCGTTGTTGTATGTGTTATTTGGAGTAGTGCTTATTCAGTGCACATTATTGTTTTCATTTTATTTGCCATCATTTTTTTAACTTTCTTCTACAAATTTTTACCCTTTTCACTATGTTTACATGATTTTAAAATTATCTAATTTGTTTGCAACAAACAAATCGATACCCAATGGATGGTTAAGGGATTTAAGGAAGTATGATATTCTGTATTATTCTCATTAAATAATCCTAAAATTTTCGAGGTTTAGTTTAAAAATGATGAGTTTAACTATGAAATTTTTGAGTTCATTCACTTAAACATTAAGAAAAAAAAATATTGCTCAAAAACTATCACATATAATTATATAAATTCAATTTATTTGGAATTTTGCGTCAAAAATTAAAATATAACTTATAGAATTTAAAAGTTCAGAAAAATACATGTAAATTCAATTACTAAAGGGGGTCTGATGTAATACATCGGGTGTGTGTTCCTTTTTTCCATTTTGTTCTAGGAATCAAAATAAATTATTACTTGACTGATGAACGGCAACTTGAAACATATAAACAATACAACAAACAGAATAAATTTCTTTAAGAAAAATTAAAAATAATTTTTTTGACAAATGAATAAACGTTATGAAAGATGGGAAAATATTTATTATCGAAGAAAGAGTTTAATACAAAACACTTGATCAAAAAGAGTATAACTGCTTATATTTTGTATCAATGATTTTTCCTTTACCCACATTTTACTTTTAATTTATCGGATTCCATGTTTTCACGAGTACAGAATTACCGGTTTTAATATTTTTTTTAAAAGGCACCCCCATACGTAACATTCCAAAAACAATGTCGACCATCACAACCATGATCTGTGAATTTCTTGTTCTCATCAAATGCAGCCATATACCAAAGTTGACTAGTGTGAGTGGTAAGGATTCTCATCTCTTAAACAACTGGTCAGAAGTTCGATTCCTGACTCTTGCGAATGAAAAAGTCAAACTTGGGGGAGTCAACCAATTAAATTGCCTTCAGTACCCCAAAGAAGATTACCCCAACTGTCGATAGAGGATAATACTGGTCAACACCAAAAAAAATGCAACCATATACATATACCCATTTGACTTATTCAAATCACATTAATATTTTGTTGCAAACATTAACTTGGTACTAAAGGACCATGTCAAGTTACAATCTATTGGAATTGTTTGGTTTTTAGCATTTCACCCGACATCCAATTCGAAATAATTATATGAAATTTTGTATAGTTAAAAATGGGTGCACAATGATGAAAATGTTACGGCTAACAATATGCATGCGATTGATTGATATACGTGTTTCATTTTGCAATTACTTTGACGTATGATTTATCGGGTTTAGTTTAAATGGTTGAAATTATCAGAGGTTTTGAATTATATAGTGGTATTCCTTATAAATAGAGTAGAGTGTAAAGTAAATCAATTTCTTAGTATATTGATATATCTTTTCTTATTTTAATTTAAAAAAAAATTGTAATATAATTCCTAACAAGATAATATGTTTAAGGTCATTAGACTCATCACGAACACGTTTTCGGTCTACAATTGTCTTTTTTAACTAGATTATATAGATTAGGATTACATTTATATTGTGTATTTCTCCTAAGAAAATTTCTTAGATCCTCGATGAGGATAATAAGTATGTCTTCTTTAGCTAATGAGGAGCCTTTATTCCTAATATCCTCCTTATATTTACCTTTACATTTATAAAAAATATTAGGAATTAAAGTTTCGTATTAGCTAAGGAAGACATATTTATTGTTCTACAGAAGGACCCAAGAGCCATACCCTAACTCAATAACATAACTCGATATGACTCTTAGGGTCGTTTGTTTCGCTAGAGGAATTGAAATTCTAAGGAAGTAACAATTGACATGATTTTGCAATTCACATGTAATGGAAAAAAAATGTTTGGTTGGAATGGGGGAAGTAAATTCCATAGGAATTCCCACTTACCTAGGGGGGCATAGGTAAGCAACTTCTCCCATCATGGAGGAATTAGTGTAACACCCGACAATTTTATAAACGGTTTTAAAAGTAATTTAACTATTTAATTAAATTAATTTACCATTAAATCCTATTTTTGAGTAAAAATATATTTTTAGTGTATAAAACATATAAGTATAATACTATGTTCCGTCTTGAGTGTATAGTAGCCTTAAGACGAATTTTAAGCTAATTCCTACTCATTTTGGGTTGTTTTGGGCCTGGACTAGGATTGGACCCATATACCAATCTTTTCCCCACTCAAAACCCCCTAAAACCCTAATAATATCACCACCTTCACCATTTTTCTCAGCAAACTCCATTTAAATACAACACCATTGTTACTCCCTTCACCACTACTACAAATCCCTGATGTTTTCGACGCTTTTTAAGGCATTTGTCGACGCTTAAAAGCGTCGAAAATTAATTTCTCGACGTTTCAAAAAGCG
>VHZZ01001427.1:111857-133810 GCA_009801015.1 Silene noctiflora | reverse complement strand
GGAAATATACATACTTTTGAGATTAATGAATCCCAACATAGCTAACCATTCAGGGTACGTTACTTCCCTGATCATACCCTTATCTAGGAGTTTTTCCACTTCTTCATTAATTTTTGCATTTCCTTTTTGTGCAAATTATCTCCTTTTTTGCTGCACAGGCTTAAAAGATGGGTCAATATTAAGTTTATGGGTAATTACATCAGCACTAATTCCATTCATATCAAAATGTGACCAAGAAAACCAAGAAGATTTATTTTTAAGAAATTTTACTAGTTCAGGCCTGACAGAATCTGGGGCGTCAGACCCAACTAAGATGTACCTGTCAGGATACTTAGGGTCGAGAATTACCTGATTCGTTTCCATACTTGACGGTACTACATAAGTACTTCTGGCAGGGTATGGTAATTGTTATACAAGGGACATACCTACCTTGGAAGGTTTTAAGGCCTCAGTGTAGCATTCCTGGACTTTCTTGTGCCCGCCTTTGATAGTTGTTATCCCCCAATCTGTTGGTATCTTGATGCACTGATGATAGGTTGTTGATACGACTTTGACATTGTGGATCCAGGGTCTGCCTAGGATTGCATTATATGATAATATGCAATCCAAGACTCTAAATCTTTCAAAGGATGCAACACCCTCAGCATATGTGGGGAGGTAAATTTCCCACAATGTGATCCTTGTTTCTCCACTGAACCCTACCAAGACACTAGACTTCTTGGTAATTTGATGTTCACTGATTCTCATGGCTTTAAGCACGTCGAGCATGATCAGGTTCACCAAGTTGCCTCCGTCTACCAGAATTCTTCTCATAGTGGTAGTTCCAATTTACATGGAAATCACCAGGCCATCGTGATGAAGGTCATGGATCCTTGCCAGGTCACAATCACCAAAAGTGATAGGTGGTATTTTTTCTAGTTTGCAAGGTGACTTCATCTGAGGAGCCCTGGCTATCTTCTTTGCTGCTGAAATGGTCAGGCCACAAATTTATGATCTGCCGTTTTTGAATTTTACCTCATAAAGTGTGGGTGGCAAAGGAAGATTGCGTTCCTGCTTCTGCTCTTGGCCTCTTTTACTCTAGTCTTCATTTCTACCTCTGTTTTTTTATTAGGTCCTTTAAATATCCAGCCTTCAATAGGTAGGCTATTTCCTTTTTTAGGGTGAAGCAATCCTCCATTTATACCATATATCTATTTGAAACTCGCACTATTTGGTATAGTCCTTCCTTAAATTGGGATTTTCTGACTTCCTGGGCCATCAGACTGCTGATCCCATGTTGTCAAGTCACTGGATTAAACCTGCAATATCAACATTGAAGTTATGTTCCTAAATAGGTGGGTGAACTTTAACTTTACCTTGTTGTTCATATGTCAGGTTGACTTCTGAACGATCAGGTTTGGAATATAGGGCTTATTTGTAGCTGGTTCCCCCACTACCGCTCTTCATGTTTGGCTTCTAGTACTCTTTGGAACTGCAAGGCGCTCCAACTTTGTAGCTTTTGTCTTCCTCTAGGCATATGTAAGCAAGGGTCTTGGCCTGGACATCTTCGAAGGTATGACAGGGATACTTAGTAAGTTCAATATAGAGATCACTATTCAGTAGTAGTCCCTGCCTAAATGCCTCCACTGCTGTTTCAACGTCACACCTGGGAATATGCACCTTCTCCTTGTTGAACCTGGCAAGGAATACCTTGAGAGTCTCGCCTGACTTCTGAGTAATCCTATAGATATCACTGGACCGCTTCTCAAATTCTTTGCTGGTGCAAACTGCTGGTTGAAGATGTTGATTAGGTCAGCAAAGGACTTTATACTTCCAGTTGGCAGATTGATATACCACTGCAGTGCTGGGTCGGTCAGGGTTGTTCCAAATCCCTTACACATGCAGACTTGCCAGAACTCGTTGGGAACAGATGCATCCACCATTTTTTGCTTATAGAGGGCTACATGATTTTGAGGATCTGAAGTTCCATCATAGATTTTCATGGATGGAACCACAAATTTCTTTAGGAGATTCACCTTGGCTATTTCATCTATAAAAGGTGAATCAACATAACTATCTGGGGCGGCTTCCTCTAAACTAATAGGTACTCTTGGTATTTTTTTCGAAATTTTTATTAAGTTTCTTGATTTCTTGGATTATTGCCATCATGATGGTTGCTGCTGATTCATTGGGCTTCTCCTCATCATCTTTAGGAACATCATCATCTTCAGGGTGGATGACGTTTTTAGCACCACTTGGACTCCCAAAATTTGAGAAGTCAATTTGCTTGATGATTGAGGAAAATGGGGTTCCTGGCTGGATCCTGGAACTTGTTCCCTAAACTTTTTCCAACTTTTGTTTCAAAGCTGACTCAGATTCCTTTAATTGCAGGATCTCAGCCTCAGTCTGAGCCACCTTATCTTTCAAGCCTTCCAATTCTACAATTTGATGCAAGGCAGCATTCAATTGCTCTTCAACGGTAGGTTGTGCCATTTTTGTTGGTTTTTGGTATTTTTTGTGAATAGGGGGAAAAAGATTTTAATGAGCTAGATGCCCAACGGTGGGCGCTAATTGTTTTGTATGGTTTTTGCGCAAAGCTAAATCAGGTCAGGGTAATGTCTAGGCATGGTCAACTAGCTCTAATAATATGAACTGAATGCAGGGCAGGCTAAGAAATACGAAATGTAAAGCGAATAAGGAAAATAACAAGACAAACAATTTTGTACGTGGAGAACCCTAAAATGGGAAAAAAACACGGGCATCAATCCAGAAGAGGATTTCACTATGTATTTTGAGGATTTTAGTATAATAAGTACAATGTTGTATATTTTATCTAAGTATATTCGTAACGTACCTTGAATTATATATGGGTATGTTGCAGCATGTGTAAAAATGATCTTGGCAGCTTCCTTATAAAGCTTGGCTTGAACGATAATCTCCCTCATTATGGTGCAATATCCTCTCTTTATGACACCATTAATCACTCCGTTAATGTGCTTAATTACCCAAATTATTGCTGATTCTTTATGACATAATCTTCTCCATAAATTCTCTCTTAATTGATGTAATAATGCTGAAATATCCTTATGTAATTATCTTTGATCCGGTCAAATATTGACTTTATATTTGACCAATTTGCTCTCCTTGCCTGGTGCCAATCTTGATCTATCCTAACGTTCTTGTGCCCTGATAGTCAGGTCAGGGTAAAAAGTTACCCTGCAATATCTGGGAGAATCCAGGCCTTAACAAGATACAACCTAAAACGCTTTTCAAAATCAAAATGTGCAAATAGAAGGACAAGTGCTTTTGCATTTGAAATTCGAAAGGATAAGCAAAAAGGGAAATAATTGACTAAAGTTTGCTTTAACTTCTAAGCTGTTTATTCATTGATTTAAAATAATATGCTAAACAATAATAAACAACTACTGAAACTAAAAATGCTAAGCTAGGATTCTAAAAATCCCTCCTTTTATTACAACGAATAATAAAACTCTACTATTACAAAGACCTAGGCTACTCATCTATCTTCCCCTTGCCTTTGTCACTTTTATCATACTTCTTGACTCGGCATCGAGATGGACGCTTCTGCGTTATTTCAGACCTAATTACTAAAGGTATCTCTCGTGGTCTAGCATTTCCTTTCCTATCTACCACCATCCTCTCAGCAAGGAGAGCTCTTTTCGGTTTCTTCTTTGGCCGGACGACTTGGAATCCAACCTATTACTCTTCCTCAGTCAGATACTTCTGGTTCTCCTTGGCTACTTGATATGTCTAAATTATATACGATTTATCCCCCTAATTTAGCTCAGTTTTACTTGTTTATTACACTTTTATTAGTGTATTTGGGATCAAATCCCGTGTTCTAGGTATTTTCCTTGTGTTTAAGATTTTTTGTAGGAGATGAAGAATTCGGTAGCTATTTCCCGTCAAATGTGCAAATATCAAGATCACGAGGCTAAGTGGAAACTAGATTGGATCATGATTGGATCATGCAAGCAAAAGGTCTTTGGATTGTTGATCAAGTGTGGAAATGTGCCCCAAAATGTAAAGACAAAAATAATCAAATGGCAAATGTAAAGAAATGAGGCCCATAAAGAATAGTGAAAATTTTTGCATGGGATTTCTCAAATGTGTCTTAAACCGGAGAATTCTGATGACTTAATACGGATTTTTAGGATTCCGTATGAACTTAATGATAGGATTAATGAGGAAAATAGGATTCCCTCGTCCCCGATCGGGGTAGCCTTGATGTGGAATTTGTACTCCAACTCCCAATATAAGGGAGGTTGATCCTGACTCTTAGCCATCCGTTTTTCATATCTTACATCTATATTTTCTTAGGCATTCTTCTCTTTAGTTTTCAGAAATTAGTCCTAAGTTTACATTTTGTATTCACAAACAATCTTTTAGTTGCAATTACAATTTCAATACAAGTTCATTTCGTTAGCATTGTTCTTCTTTCTCAAGTTGCAATTCTCATTTCGGTAATCATTTTATTCTAGCATTTACGTTGTTATTCCTTTTATTATTTTATTTTGTTATCTTATTCACATTTGTTAATTAGTTGTTAGCATTTCTCATTATAGTAATTCATGTTATTTTGTTGTTACATAATTTACATTTTGGTAACTAGCATTCTTATTTACATTTTCCATTAGCATTCCATTATTAGTTGTTTTACTCTTTTATGTTATTTAGTTTAGTTTATCATTATATCCCTTTTTATATTGTAAGTCTTTATATTTTTAACATTATGTTTATGTTATTAATTTCACTCTTAGTTAGTTTTACTTTCAACATGTGTGAGTAGTTTCTTTTTGTCTAGGGAAAAGGGAAGCCATGCATAAATAATATTTAATAATGTTAAATTATAATGTTCTAATATTGCATATTTGTTTCTATCACATGCTTGTATTGTATTGGTTAGTCTAGATTATTGATCATAATCTTTAATTAAATTTGTTAATTCATTCTATAAGTTGAGAGGCACGGAGTTGAATTAGACTAAGCATGTTGTAGTAGACCGATCTTGCCATAGCGGGAGCTCGTTAGAACCCGTTCAATGGTTGACAATAAGGCCGAGAGGTGGTTGTCATAAGAAATAAACATTTATCTTTATTCTGCATTTCTAGCATAACATGAATCGTATTTTTATGCATGTGTGACCCGACTCCCCTAGACTCTTTTAATTATTATTGTTTATCCATAACTTTTGCATTCACTAAACCAAATCCAAACAAAAAAAGTAAACCCGATCTTGATAGAAGTCTAACCTTAGCATTTCATTAAGAAACCCCTGTTTCCTCGTGTTCGAACCCTATTACTACATTCATTTGTTATTAGGGTATTTATCTTTGATAGGTTTGTGACCGCCTTGTCAAATTTTGGCGCCGTTGCCGGGAAGACGGTTTCATTGCATTTTTTATTTGTTGATTTCTATCTTTATTTTCTTTGTCTTAAGGAACACTTGTTCCTTGAGACTTTTGCTTACAATCTCCCTTAGATTGTTATCTTATGCCTAGGTCTTTTCGAGGAGGTGAGCTATTTCCAAGTGATCTCGAGCCCGAGAGAACCTTGCATAGACAGTTAGGTTTCCTAAGCGAGGCTAGTGAGTCTAACTCTCTTGAGGATCTTGAAAGTGCTAGAAAGTCTTTGTTAGAAGATCTCAAAGCTTTTGAGGGATAGGCTTCTAGTTCTACCCAATTAAAGAAGATGGTGCGTTTGTCCGATCATTCCAAGCCCACCGCTGCTATCCTCCCTAAACGAATCATTACCGGTCAAATTGGCATAGTGGACTTTTAAATCAAGCCGGCTTTCATCTTTGTTATGGAGAGGAAGCAATTTTATGGAGGTCCTTTGGAAGATCCTAATTTGCACATTGCAAATTTTTGTGACTATTGCTCAACGATTCGGCAAGCCGGAGTTACCCAATAGCAAATTCGAGAGATTATTTTTCCCTTTTCTATAAGGGATAAAGCCAAGCTATAAATCAATAGCCTTGATCGTGAGGCTATGGGAGTGACCAATTGGGAGACTTTGGCTCTTGCTTTCTATCAAAAGTACTTCCTTCCGGAAAAGACTCAACAATTGAAGAGCCAAATCTCGGGGTTCCGTCAAAACGGTAATGAGAGTCTCTATGATTCATGGGAGAGGTACAAGGAGCTTCAAAGGCAATGTCCTCATCATGGTTTGGACCCATGGTTTCTAGCAATAACATTCTATAATGGATGTAGTGGTGAGTCACGCCGAGTCTTGGATTCCGCTAGTAATGGGCGGTTTGATCAAATTGATGTGGAGCTTACTCATGCCACTATTGAGTCCATGGCCATCCATGACTCCGAATATGTGAATTCCTGAAGTGCTCCATTGAAAGCAAGGGAGGAGGATCCGAACTTAGCCCTTATGAAAGCTCAAATTGCCGCTCTTCAACAACATATTGAGAGAGCTGGGTCAAGTTCATCTCAAGCTCATGAGCAAGTCAATGTCACTAGCCAAGTGGAGGTTTGTGAAGGTTGCAGTGGTACGGGTCATTGTACCGCATTTTGTAGGGCTTCCCTTGAAGAGGTAAATGCTTTTCAAAATTTTAAGCAAAGTACACTCTCTTTGAGTACCTTTTCTAATAATTATAACCCCAACACAAAATTTCACCCCAACTTGTCCTATAAGAGCACCAATGTGCTAAACCCCCAACACCAAGTCCAAAATGTGCCTCAACAACAAAGGCAATTCCAAGGTAACCCACCCGGTTTCCAAGGTCCAAAGCCCCAATTCCAACAAGGTTTTCAACAACCTTACCAAAAAAGCTACCAACAACCCTACCAAAAAAACCAAGCTCAACCCAATTTCCCACAAAATAACCAAGGTCTAGGTAAGCTTGAGGCCCTTGCGATGAAGGTGGTCAAAGCTCAAGAGATGATGCAAGTCCAATTGAAAAAGAGTGATCAAGCTAAAGAGGTCGCAATTAAAATATTGGAAACTCAAATTGCCCAACTTGCTTCATCAAATGCTCAAAGGCAACAAGGCCAATTGACACCTCAAGGTGCACAACCACATGACACCGTTAATGCTATTAACTTGAGGAGTGGTATTAGTTATGATGAACCATCCATGACTTTGGATGATGCGGTGATAAGTAATAGGTCTAAGCATGGGGAAGGTTCTAAAGAGAAGGATAATGAAGAGCCTCTTTTGGAAGATATTGAGGAAGAAATTCCCGTTTTAGAGGTGAATGAGCCCGAGCCTCTTACTATAGTACAAGTACCATTTCCCCATCGATTATCGAAAAAGAAGGATGAGAGTAAGTTTAGTAAGTTCTTAGAGGTTGTTAAGCACTTACAAGTTACCATTTCGTTTGTTGGATTAATCTCGCAGGTCCCATCTTATTCCCAGTTTATGAAAGAAATGCTCACCAAGAAGTGATCTTTCAATGAGGTCGAGACCGTAGCTTTCACCGAAAAGTGTAATGCACTCTTGCAAAGAAAATCTCCACCAAAGCTTAAGGATCCCGATAGTTATTATATCCCTTACACTATAGGCACAAATACCATTGATAGGGCCCTTTGAGACCTAGGTGCTAGTGTAAGTGTCATTCCCCTTTTTATTTGTGAAAAGCTTAACATGGGTGCTTTAAAGTGCACAAGTATTACTTTTCAAATGGCAGACCGTTCTCTAAGACAACCTTTGAGAGTTTTAGAAGACGTGCCCGTGAAAGTTGGTAAGTTTTTCATACCCGTTGACTTCCTTATCCTTGATATGACCGAGGATTCGCTAGCCCCAATCATTCTGGGTAGACCATTTTTGCATACCGCGGTCGCGTTAATTCATGTGAAAAATGGGAAGTTAACCTTGGAAGTGGGTAATGACAAGGTTACATTTACCAAGAACAATACCATTAGGAGCCTCATGTTGCAAGAGTCTTGTTGTTTAATTAACACTACGGATTCTTCTATTGCTTCTTCTCTACCTCGATCCTCACTAACGGATCCGCTAGGGGTAGATGTTGGTTGTTTTTCAGGTAATGATGTTAAGGGTACTAATTCTAAGAGTGTCAAGAGGAGCTATTCATGGAAAAGCTTGAAGTGAATAGGGAATGTGAAGAAAGATATACTAGAGAGCTCGGATGGTGGAGAGCTCAACATCCAAAAATGATCTTATTGACGATGGTGGAAGTCTAGCAAGACTTTAACTTGCGCTTCTCGGGTGGCAACTCGTGTTATTTATGTTTTTGTTTTAATGTTTTGGACAATTTATAGTTTTTGTAGTTTTCGGAACAATTTTTAGATTAATTAGCATTTTTGGTTGTGGTTTTTGAGTAAATGAGGATGAGGAAGAAGCCATGTGACGGTTTTGCACGCATCCCCATGTTGCACCCCCGTCAGGGGTCGTATCTTTTAATTTTCGAGACGGGAAACTGGTATGCAACTGAGAAGTAAAAATACGGAGACTCAGGTAACCCCTGATCGAGGTGGGCTGTCTCCAATCGGGGTCGTGGTTTTCTATTTTTACGAGTGTTTTTATTATACGGGAAAGTGTGAAATGTTCTGTCTTCACGGCACATAAGGAAGGTATATTCCTCCTTTTCCTTCTTCATTTTCTTCCTTTTTCTTACCCAAAAATCACACTCGCAACCCTTTCTAGATAGTTTAGTAAGTTGCTTTCTTTATAGTTTAATTTTTCCCGCTTCCCATTGGATGTAATCTCTTGTCTTATGTGCTTTGAGCCATTTTTCATGGTTAGTTTAGATGATTTACATGTGGGCAGATTGAGGACAATGTTATGTTATGTTTAGCTTTAAGGCGGGGGGGATTATATTTGCATGCTAGTTTAGTTTTGCATACTAGTTAAAAACTTCTACAAATTTTGAGTTTCGTGCTTCATATGCTTAATTTGCCTACATTTTTGCCATGTTCATATGATTATACCCACTTTTTATCCCAATATTTGATTAATAGCTAATGATTTCTTTATGTTATTGGGATAAATGCATTCATGGGGATGTCTTGACATAGTAGGAGAAGGATGAAATTTGAACCGAATAGGCTTGATCTTAACCTTTGGCAAGCCACAATATGGTAAGGTAGAGCCTTCTTAGATCATTACATTCATGAATGGTCTCACTTAGGTGAGTGTAGGTCTCCTTATGGTTTGTGCCATATCAATTACGCACAATTATGGTTTTTAAGCATTACTTTCATAATATGATATGCATTTGAAGCCATTCACATTGACTATGTTGCCCATTTCTAGCCCCTTCTTACACATGTTTATAATTTTCCTAGCTACATTCTATAATTGCCTACCTTGTTAAGCTAGTAGCTATGTCATTAGTGTTAGGGTGCTCATTTGGGATGTGCTTTAAGTTGTGTCATTGTGAACTTGGTATGCCGGAGTTGTTATTTTCCGAAATTTGATTATGAAAGAAAAAAAGAAGTGAAAAGAAAGTTGAAAAAAAAARAAGAGAAAAATGAAAAATGAAAAAAAAAAGGATGAAAGAAATTGAAAGAAAAAATGTGAAAAAAATGTAGAAGCATGAATTGAAAAAAAGAAGTAGAGGTTGAATTAAGAAGCTCTCATGTTATTATCATAAATTTTTGGAGAGTTTTATTATGTTTTTTATTAGAAGAGATCATTATGTTGTTTTTTACTTCTAATATTAGGTTTAATTTGGGATTGAGCATTCTTTCACTTGGTTGTTGCTAGCTTGACTTTGCTCCAGATACTATAATTCTTTTGTTCCCCTTTTTACCCATTACATATTGCCTGCTTCTTACCCATTGGCTTCTTATACATGCTTGCATTTGATTGTTTTGACTTATGATTTGAAATAACTACCATATTAGATTGCGGGCACACTCTCATGAGTCGAGGATAGGTGAGTTCTACTCACATAAATATTCTTCTACATATATTTGAGCAAGAGAGAAACGTGAGAGTGCGAAAGTCATAAGATCGTTCAAGAGCTTAAAGGTTCATTTGAAGTCATTCACTCTACGCCGTCATGTAAACCTCAACCATGTATATGCATTATCCTTTGCCCATGTTGTTTCGGGTTTTGAATCATTACGCTTGTTAGCTTATTTGGGATTTTGCATTTGTTGGGTTTGTCTTAGTTTCTTATGCTTGCTTGAGGATAGACAAAAGGTTAGCTTGGGCGATTTTGATATGTCTAAATTATATACGATTTATCCCTCTAATTTGGCTTGGTTTTACTTTTTTATTGCACTTTTATTAGTGTATTTGTGAGCTAATCCCGTGTTCTAGGTATTTTTCTTGTGTTTACTATATATTGTAGGAAATGAAGCATTTGGTAGCTATTTCCCGTCAAATGTGCAAATATCGAGATCACGAGGCTAAGTGGAAACTAGATTGGATCATGATTGGATCATGCAAGCAAGAAGTCTTTGGATTGTTGATCAAGTGTTGAAATGTGGCCCAAAATGCAAAAACAAAAATCATCAAATGGAAAATGTAAAGAACTAAGGCCCATAAAGAAGAGTGGAAAAGTTTGCATAGGATTCCTCAAATGTGCCTTAAACCGGAGAATTATGATAAGTTAATACGAATTTTTAGGATTGTATGAACTTAATGATAGGAGTAATGAGGCAAATAGGATTCCGTCGTCCCCGATCAGGGTGAGGTGTCCCCAATCGGGGTGGCCTTGATGTGGAATGTGTACGTTTAACATCCAACTCCTTATATAAGGGAGGTTGATCCCGACTCTTAGGCATCCTTTTTTCATATCTTACATATATATTTTCTTAGGCATTCTTCTCTTTAGTTTTCAGAAATTAGTCATTAGTTTACATTTTATATTCACAAACAATCTTTTAGTTGTAATTACAATTTCAATACAAGTTCATTTGATTAGCATTTTTCTTCTTTCTCAAGTTTCAATTCTCATTTCGGTAATCATTTTATTCTAACCTTTACGTTGTTCCTTTTATTAGTTTATTTTTTTATCTTATTCACATTTGTTAATTAGTTGTTAGCATTTCTTATTATAGTAATTCATTTTATGTTGTTGTTAAATCATTTAGATTTTGGTATTTAGCATTCTTATTTACATTTTCCATTAGCATTCCATTATTAGTTATTTCATTCGTTTATGTTATTTAGTTTAGTTTATCATTATCTCCTTTTTATATTTTAAGTCTTTATATTTTTGACATTATGTTTATGTTATTAATTTCATTCTTAGTTAGTTTTACTTTCAACATGTGTGAGTAGTTTCTTTTTGTCTAGGGAAAAGGGAAGACATGCATAAATAATATTTAATAATGTTAAATTAGAATGTTCTAATATTGCATATTTGTTTCTATCACATGCTTGCATTATATTTGTTAGTCTTAGATTATTGATCACAATCTTTAACTAAATTTGTTAATTCATTCTATAAGTCGAGAGGCATGGAGTTGAATTAGACTAAGCATGTTGTAGTAGATCGATCTAGCCATAGAGAGAGCTCGTTAGAACCCGTTCTATGGTTGACAATAAGGCCGAGAGGTGGTTGTCATAAGACCTAAACATTTATCTTTATTCTGCATTTCTAGCATAACATGAATCGTATTTCTATGCATGTGTGACCCGACTCCCCTAGACTCTTTTAATTATTATTGTTTATCCATCATTTTTGTATTCACTAAACCAAATCCAAACAAAAAAGTTAACCCGATCTTGATAGAAGTCTGACCATAGCATTTCATTAAGCAACCCATGTTTCCTAGTGTTCGACCCCTATTACTACATTCATTTATTATTAGGGTATTTATCTTTGATAGGTGTGCGACCGCCTTGTCACTACTTCATGAATCTTGTATTCAACATGCTCATGCTTCCTTAGCTTCTGTTTCTCCTCTGAAGTGCTAGCTTTAGCCCATTGCATGTATGAGTCGGATACCCATAATGAACCTACAGGAGTAGGTATATACCACATATTCCTCTGAGCCCAACGGAGTACCCACTCACGACAAGAGTCAGTGGTGTGCACCAATGCCGTCTTTAGAACGGTATCCAACCTTGGGATATTCTGTCTTAGGCCCACTTGTCTTAAAAGCCTTTCCGGGAATATAGTGACCATAAACTCCGAACCTGGAATGCGAATCGACCGCGTAAGGTCAAGGCCGGATGCTCCTGTCAATGCCATGAGGTGCCACCATGGAACGATGTATAGCCTCTTCCTCATCGAAATGGACCTTGAACGGTAGCCAAAAACATCAACTGGGGGTTCAATCAATCGTCGTCTCTCCATAAACCAAATCTGCCAAAATAAAAATAAGGAGATGAGTTACTAAGACAAAAAAAAAAAAAAAAATCCCCTCGGCGGAAAATAAAAAGAAAAACGAAAAGGCCGAAAAAAAATAAGGATATGAGTTACATGAAGTATTATGGGACTTCCCAAATTCGGCATATCACGGTTAGCCTTTATGTTATCTAGACCAAGGATGGTCTCTCCTAATGATAGCCAAGATGGGCTCCTGTGCAGCTCCATTTGCTCCATAATTCCAAGGAAACGAGGGTATCTCCTCATTTCAGCATCAACATGGCCCTTCAAGACATACCAATGAACGAGGAAAAATACAAATGCTCGGCGCCTCGCCACATATGAAATGGTAGAGTCCTCCCTATTTATTAAGTGGTCTACTAGATCGAACATTCTCACACCTTTTGAAGTAACAAGACGGTCTACTTCAGCTTTAGCAAGTCCTAGTAGGTCCCTAAATTTATTCCTATATCCTTGGGAGCTATGAGGCAATATGGGCAATTTTCAGCATCCCATCCACCAACTGCTGCAAATTCTTCTGGAAAAGGACATATTTCTCCTCCCGGAAATGCAAAACCATGAAGATCGGGATTCCAATATTCCAAACATGTATCTAAAAAAGGCGTCACCATTTTTACTTGTTTAAAACTGATTATCTGCCCAATGTTAAAGGCAGTCATATCATGTTTCTCTACATTTGTGAATTCATTTGTCCATTGCTTGAGACGGGATTCAAAAGGCATCCATTTTTTTGAAAATGTGTGAAGTTTAAGCTACGGAATTATAGAAAGGAGAATTGTGAGAATAAACGTTCACCTGAGGCTTCTATATGTACTCTTCGGCCTGTCCTAATTCTACTCAGGAATAGACAAACCCAAGAGAAAACGCAACAACAGCTGCACCCTCTGGAAGGATCGCAGCTCTTGTTGCGCCTCTTCCCCAGGCTTGTCTCCCGCAGTTTTCCGCGGAAGGATTTCATAATCCGGTTTTAGTTATTCTTTCGTATTCCTATGGGATTTTGAAGACCTTTGTCCGTAAATTTGACTATTCTTACTATAATCGGAATTCCTTTTCCAATCGGGTTCGCATTTCGAGGCAGCCGCTCCCGACGCATACTTACCCATTTCATTTCATTTTCTTTTGCGAGGGAAGCACTCATCCACTGTCATTACATTTTCTTAAAAGTTTTGACTTTTATTTAAATTTTTGACATTTTGCATTTAGAATGTCAGTGAGTAGCTTCCACGTCTATCATTTAAACATTTTTTTTCTCAATCTTACTCATTTTCCTTTTTTCTTTTTTTTTGGGGGGAGCACTCCAGTCTTTTAATCGTGCATCACATCACTGTTCACTCACTTTTGGGCACTTTTTTACCTTTTTATTTTTTGTTTTCTTTTCTTTTCAATTCGACTAAAGTTTACATTTTAGGCCATTTTAACTTGTAATTACATGTGTACATTAGTGTCTATACTTGTTTTAGTTGCCTTTTTCTGCGTAAATTTTGGTACCATGACGACGTAAGTAGTCACTATGCCAAACCTATTTCAAAGCTACCCTGCAGGTACAAGCCTCATATCTACATCCAACAACAAATAAGGCACGCAAGCCTCTATATACATACCAAAATGTACAAAATATATACACGACTTGAGCTCATGCCCGAGAACAAAATAAAGTCAAAAAGTACAAAACAGAAGACTGGTCACGACGATACTCAGCCAGACGCCTCCTAAGGTCGTCAACCATCGCTTCCAGAATGGCGATGTCAGCGTCACGAACCTCCAACTCTATCTCCAGGCGGGCCACCTCCTCATGTGACCACTCCAGCTCCAGCTCCAGCTCACGCACCCCCTGCATAACAAAAGGAACAGTGATTGTCAAAATGTAAAATCGAAGCTTCTAAAAGAAATTCAAATTTCTACTAAACTGAGGAAAGTTTCCTACCTCTCCTACAGAACGGTCTCGAGTTCCTCTAAAGCTGTCGCTCGTAGCCGGTTGGCCATCCGCCACAACTTCGCGTGCCTCGACGGTGCCTCCTGTATTTTCAAACCAAGTTAAGTCATATTACATGTTCTTACATGCTACTAAGAAAAGATAAAAATTAGAGTTTAAACTGAAAACTCACCCTCCTCACGACGTGCTGCCACTCGTTGAGATCAGCCTCGGGGAAGGAAGGGACCTCCATGAACACCGCCATGCCAGCCGGCCCCATGTACTCCAAAGTCTCAGGAAAAGCTTGGGGATCATCACTAGTAGTGTAGATCTCCTGTCAAACACTAGATTATCAACACATTTTCCTTTCAAAAGGAAAATCATATTCTAAAAAGCAAAAAGAATACTTACCACGAATGGCCAGTACGCCAATCTCCTCAAAACAAACTCCGAGTAGTCCAGGTCGGGAAGAAGGAGGGTGTCGCCAGTAGCTCTGGCAAGATCAACAGTCCTCTCCGCCTCAGTAGGCTCCCTAAACATCGTCCGTGGTGGATCGATGTGGACAGTGAAACAGTCACGGAGGCATTGCCTAGCCAAATGCTCGCCCAGGTACCAAACAGGCCCTATGGGCGTCACAAGAAGGAGTCTACTCAAGCTTCTAGGTCTAAGAACATCAGCCACAAAGGTTGGTGCTCCAGTGTAGGCCTCTCAAGGTCTTGGCACCCACTGAAGTCATATTTCAAGGGTCAGGCAACCAAAATCAAAATAAATATAAAAACTGGCAATAAATGAAGGCTAGAAAGGAATTCTTACGCTGTCGAGCTGCAAAGCATTGACAGCCCTCCTACAGGTGTCGTAAGAGGAACGCTGGCTCTTCCGTCTATAGACGATCCAGTCTCTTACAACAGGGTACTCCCTGTGCACGTCGGCCGCTCGCGTGGGTGCGAAGCCAGGGAAGTACGAGTAGATCCAGGCCTAAATAAAGAAAAGAGATTTTTAATGATCATTCATTAGATAGAGAAAATAAATAATCATTTATTTACATATTAAGTAATCATTTACTTATCTACAATGATCACTCATTCGTAAAGCAAGTAAATAATGATTTATTTTATCTATATCAGTCATGCATCTTTGTTTGGTCATATTCTTGTTCATACAAGGAAATCTTACTAATATACATATTTTCCATACAAAAGGAAATGAGAGATAGGCATTCCTATTTATATTCCTATTGCTATAAATGAGAAATAAAAGATAAAAGGAAGGTTCATACCTCCATAACAAGTCCTGAACCAACAGTAGAAGGGGATGTCCCTGATGCGGGCCTAGATCATCACACCCTATCAAAAAAATATTTATACTCCAACTAACTAGCAAGTAGCAAGTAGAGATCGATCCCAAAGGACGGGTTGTCAAATTATGATCAAATGCAAACTAGTCATGTATTAGTGTCACAAATTTGGGTTGAGATGAAAGCTATGCTACTACAACGAAAATGTAAATGAAAGAAATAACAAAGCATGAAATTAAAAGTGGAGATGTAAACAATTGATTAAAGGCACTAGGGTGTCATGGGTTCATAGGGGAAACATGGTATGATCTTAGTAATGAATCCGGTAAATGATTGTATTTATGCTAGGATCGAGTTCGTTTATATCTTAAAATCCTTAGGGAGACTTGGGTCTCTGAGTTGAGTATATTTATAGCTTACGACAACTACAACGACTTCTTTCTCCCTATTCAACATATGCATGGTCTAACAATACTCAAGTTGATTTATATCTTACAAGTTTTGTTAAAGAGATAGAGAATCATGCTAGGTTGTCAATCAAACATTTCATCAAATATAACATGTGCATAAGTTGAAGAATATAACAAACAATCATTCATATGAACTCATCATACATATATTTACCCCATGATTACTCCCCTAATCCCCCATTAATCCTAGCTAGAGGACTACTCACACATCATTATGGTAATCATGCCAAAGAGGGTGTCAAACATCTTAGCAAGCATAGACATAATGATGATAAAGTAAATAACAAAGTAAATGATTAAGCAAATATTAAAGGAATTATACCAACTTAAGATGAACAAAGGAATGGAAGAACAATAGAAGAAAGCTTCGATTAGTGATGAGAAGTTGTCAATTCCTCAATCCAAAACCCAAGAATTCTTCAATTACAAAGTAGATCTCAAGTTGCTTGAATAACAAGGAAAGGATTAAAATTGTAATTTAGCTAATATAAGCTAAGAGATTGATTCTAAAGATATGTGCAAATCACAAGTACATCAGTTATTTATACTAAGTACAACATTAAGGTTAACTAAGGGCTTAAATGACAATTAGGCACCTTAAATTAGTCCAAAGAGGAGCTAGAATCAGTAGGACTGGTGGGAGTCCTTATTATGATCGAAGGAAGCTTCCTGTTGGGAGACTCGTGCGAGTAATGAAGGACTTGCATGAATTGGCTTCAGACTCGCACGAGTTTGGGAGGACTCGCGCGAGTTGTCCTTCAGTGACAACTCCTTTGGCTTGTTGCCCCAAGACTCATGGGAGCTTCTCAGGACTCGTGGGGGCTCCTCATAATTGCCCGAATACATCATATAACTACTACGGTCTTTAGTCTTGGTCCCTCCTTTTTGCTTGGTCGTTAAGTGCGATCAATTTAGCTCCCGAAATTCTCATGAATCCAAGGCTGGCACTCTTCTCCAACCAAAAGCACCAATATATCATAGAATAACAAATAGGAAACTAAAGCTAGGAAACGACCCTAATTATTACATAAAAGCGTGTGGAACGAGGCTAGTTAAGGGACTAAATGTGCGTAAATACGAGCCACATCAAATATCCCCAAACCGAACCTCTGCTCGTCCCGAGTAAAGAGGTGACGAAACTAAGCCCTTTATTTAAATTAACTAAAAACCTAGCTGATGTGAGACAATTAGCGGGTCTCACTCCAGATCCATGAGGTAGGGTGCCTTCTTGTAAGGCAAGGTGGGGCTTTCCAAAATGGCGATGCATCCTACATGAAGCACAAAATCGAAGCAACGGATGCATCAACAAAATAATAACCGCTTTCCTCATTTAAGCGGCGCAAATAATCTAAATGGGAAGCAATACAAGGGTACACATTCCATCAAAGATAAAAGTTCTCAAATTTACTAAGCCTGAGAGGATATAAACAAGTCACCTCCAAATGGTGTCGAACTAGGGTACTTTTGTCCACAATTGCTAAATGCTTTTGTCAAGGGAGATCGGATGGGATGGAATGATGATCCCTATGATGTTAGTGGCATGTGACATGGTAAGTCTCGGGTTCTCTACAAGTTTAAAGGCCAAGGGTCGTCCCATGCTCGACAAGGTGGTATAACAAAAAGTTTTGGGGAATGAAATGCTCAATTCTTTAAAACAGGAGTGGACTTGATTGACATTTAAATCTTGACCTCATTTACATTCAAAACATTTGATGGGGTTTGTCCCTCGCTTTCTAATGTCCTTTGCTTTCGCCAATCTGTTATTAGGCAATCGATTAACCTCTAGACAATAGCTTTTTCTGGGTGATAGTCACTCTGTCTTTGGGTGGTCGAATTCACAACCATGTGGGGGCCCAAATCAATGGATCCCTCACCAAAGCATATCGAAGTGGTACTCCTTTACCAAAAGAATTCTCTTTGACATTTCACTTTACACAACATTTTAGGTTTACTTTGAGATTTATCTGCGACAAAAACATAGAAAAGAGCATTACAAACTTATTCATGAAAAGTATTTTTGGGATGCCAAACTACCAAGTCAATAAAGGTCACCTAGACAAATTTATCTGGTCCATATCACATCATAGGGTTAGACAAGGTGACTCACATGCAAACCCATGACTAGGCCTTAGCTCATGGGACAAAGGATACTAGTACGACACAATCTAGGGTGTCTTGCATGTATTCTAGCAAACAATGTCTCAAGGAGTAAAAATATCTACAAGTGCCTTATATAAACTTGTCAAGCGTCCCATTTATGCATTTTCACATAATTGTTCCTAAATGCAAGCTATATGCCATGATGCAACTATTTATAAACAAGTCTAATGCACCATCTCTAACAACTAGTATGGCAAGTAATCTAAATGCAAACTCTAATCATCACATAGTAGACAAGCCGTAACAACAAAAATGCACCAAATTGTCATTAACATAAAAAGTAGGGATAAGAGAATGAAACGATCATACCACGCGGCTCTTCATGCATCCCTTAGGGATGTCTCGGATGTAATATAGTCCCTATGTGAGAAAAGTAACAAACACAAGTATATAAAATACTGAAGCTATACATTATAAAGTAAAGAAATGTTTTTGGCTTTTTGGAAAGTTTTCAAATTTTTAGGGGTCTTATTTTTATGAAAAAGAAAGAATGTGTTTAGGTTTTTCAAATTTTTTAAATTTTTCGAGTTTTTATAGATTTTGGGAGTGTACTCCCATCGCCACACTTATTTCGGATATTGTCCTCAATGCACAACGATGGGTAATGGAGAATGTACAAAGCAAGTATATGAATTCATGCTCTAAATATGCAAGTCTAAATGATAGATATGTACAAATTCAAACTAAGCTAGGATATGCTAAGTGATGCATGCTATCGATTTTTCGGAGAGCCAATTTGAATTGACTTGGGAGGCCTATGAGCAAGTCTTCCCCAAACCAAATGAAACACTATTTCTAGTGCAAAAACATAGGGTAGACTTTGCCATGAGCCATGAATGCAATACATGGTTTAAATTGTCATTTTGGATTCTTCATGGTGGGAGAAAAAATATTTATAAACATCTCAATGGTACCGAGGTGCGAGTCTTTGATGTTGCTAAACTCGAAACTCATAGCCATGAAGGGCCCGAAATGACACTACCATTACGCCAATTCTGCACATTAATAACGACTCTATAACAACGGGTTACTGCATACAATAAAGTAATATAGATAACCGTTGCCCAAATATTGGAGCCGGAAATTTTGGGCGTGGGTGCTATGGATGTACTTGAGGCGAAGAATCTGTTTAAACTCATCGACGTTGACCAGTTAGATGTGACTCACCTGTAAGTTTGGATAAAGTAAGTTTATTAATAAAATAGTCAGTTGGTTTTATGGATAACGAAGTTTATCTAAGCCATCAATGATAATTGCATCCGTACCGTGTGACGTAATAGGTACATGTATACTCACATCCAAACAAACAAGGCTGAGTATGGAGAATGCACCTACGGATTCTTGTGTCCTTCCAGGTTCTCTCTGAAGGGGGCAATTACTCCCACCCCGAGAACAAATCGAGTATATCGCTCAACGGTTGTTGACGACGGCAAAACTGTGGATTTCCCCTTACAATGTTCCTGGTGTTCACACGTATGTATAGTACTTTATTATAATGAACCAAGATTCCATTAATTTATTAATATGCTTAAATGTGTATGAACTAACAGCCCAATTTTCGAAATTTATGTTCCATAGGAATCATTGGGTGCTAGTGGCAATCTGTAATAACCCGGATTTCTGTAGCTAAGCACTAGACCAAGTGCGGCTGACACTAGACCAAACACAGCTCGCACTAGACAAAGTGCAGCTGACACTAGACCTAGTGGAACTTCACTCGACCTAGTGGAGGTCGAACTTGACCAAGTGGAACTTCACTCGACTTAGTGAAGGTGGCACTCGACCGAGTGCCACCAAACTCGACCGAGTAAGGACTTCACTCGACCGAGCGAAGTTTGGGCAGAAACCCTGAGCTTTTGTGCATGTCATTCGACCGAGTGGATGGCCCACTCGACCGAATGGACCCTCACTCGACCGAGTGACACCGAGGACTCGACCAAGTGCTCGAGTTCAGTCTCATTTTTGCCTGTGGCTTTGGCTTTGTTGGGCTTTGGTATATAAGCTTCATTTTTCCAGATTTTTCTCTCATTCTTTCAACCCTAAAACTCTCTTTAAATCTCTCCCACTTCTCTCTATAACCCTTCATCCTCAAATCCTAGATCTATGTTGTGTTTGGGGGAATCTTGGTAAATTACTTACATATTCTTATTCCTTATCACTTGGTGAGTAATCTCATGCCCTTACTTTTGTAATTTTCATACCTTCATTTAAGACACATAACCCTAGAATTTGGTGGTTTTCATGGGGTTTTACTTAGTATAATAGTATAGGATGTATTATGATAGTTATTATGTGATTATTGTAGGATAAGACGGTTTTATGAGATGTATTATTGTTGTCTTAGACTAGCTTATGGAGTATGCTAAAAGGTAGGTTAATCCTACTCAGTTTCGATAAGTGTGAATGGTTGCATAGGTCATTATTATATTGTTATTTCATTATAACATGATTGTTGTTGGTAAATGTTGTTAGTATCATACTAGTGTTGATATTTCATGGTGGCATGATAATGGGTGGTTAATGTTGGTTTCATGATAGTGTTGGATTAAAATTATAGTATGTAATTGAATGATTGTGTTTAGTAGATTGTGGTAATAGAGGAATTGCATTATAACATGTTAATTGGGAGTATATCTTGAAGTGTCTCTTGATTGTTGATTCACATGAGTACTCTGCTTAATTGGAACCTATTTTATATGAGAAAGGCATGTTTGACGATCATTGCACATGTGTGTCTTGGCATATTGTATTGCATATTGCATTATATGTGTTTGTGGAGGTTGTTGGCGGTATGACGGAGGTGTTACTCGTTCTTTTGGTGACGTGAGGCGGTGGGAGGTATGGAGGGGCACGTGAGGTTGAGTCACGTCGTCTGGCATGGAATCCGAGTTGCTCTCGGGCCTGGTACCACCGGTGTGTCCGGAGTACCTTTTCACGGGCTGCGGTCCGGGTTATTTTGGTGGGCGGTGTTGCGGTGCCATCACCGGGTTGTGGGTACGTTTGGGTGTGTCCCGGTAACGGTGTGGTGTGGTTGGAGGTTGTGTCACATGAATTTCATTGTTGTGTTGCATAAGCATATTTCGTATGTCGTGTCTCATATTATTTATTGAAACTGACGTGGTGTGTGTCTGTGTAATTGTCACCTATTTCCGGGGTGGCCTGTGTCGATCCATATGATATTCCCGATCATATGGGGAGCATGTTGAGTACAGGTTTGCTTGTGATCGAGTTTTGAGCCGCGCTTCGGATTTTCAGTCGAGTCGGCATGAGATAGTCTTCTTAGAGAGGCGTTGTAACATTTATTTTGGTAGACGCTTTTGTTTGGGAATTAGGGTTCCACGGTTGATGTTAGGTTGTGAGTCGAGTTGCTGAGGTAGACTTAGCTGAGTGAGTTAGTGTCGAGGGTGGAAGGTGAGAGTGGTATGGTGTTGGATAGTAGGATGGTAGGTGTGCGTGTTATGGATGTATGGATTTGAACTTCGAGGACGAAGTTCATTTTTAAGGAGGGAACACTGTAATACTCGGTATTTTCAGTGTAGGGACACTCGGTAGAGTACATGGTACTCGACTGTAACACCCCCACACTTAAAGTGCCTTACCATGGCCACCTCGAGTATAAAGGTGCTACCATCTCGGTTTCCCGAGGCAATACATATCATCAGACAATAAAGAAACATATTTAAATAATAGTTTAAGACTGTTACAACCGTATTACCAAAACTGTCTGACCAAAAATACAAAAATCCAAAGATGAAACTCAAAATCAAGTCTAAATACAAACTCCTAGACTCAGACACAGCGGAAGCCTCTAGCTCGTGATGATCACCCAGCCATACCTTGCGCATATAAGCTATACTT
>VHZZ01001426.1:130310-141991 GCA_009801015.1 Silene noctiflora | reverse complement strand
AATAACTGCTCACCATCCCCGAATGGATCACCACAGTTTTCAAAACATATAAACGGGGTTAGTTACTGAATACATACAACCAAACACAAAAGGTATAACATGCACATCGTTTAACTCTATCATCACACCACATCTCCGACTACACACTAAAGTGTGTAGCCCTGCCAGAATACCAACACAACATGTATTCCACACCGCCATTGGGGTACCGCAGACGTACCCACCAAATCCCCGCTCATCTAATCTGAGCGTAAATCCATGTTCCTTAATGTGCACATACCTTTCTGTGGCGGGTTCCACAGAGGGCGAATCAAGGGCGTGAAGTCACTCCCGCAAGTGACCCCACTCAGCCGAGGGCGCGCCTCACAACCATACACATCACAACCCTATAATTAAAACAACAACAATACCAATATCACCCAAATCATCAATAGATACATATCAATCAACCACAATCATCTTACAACCATGTAAACAATAACCGAGTAGGGAAACCCTACCTGAATAGTAAATCACCACAAGCAATCAACTCAGCGGCTCAAAAGCGCTCCTCTACAAAATCACCTCCTATAATCACATAATCATACAATTACAATCTAATATCAACAATACTCTCAAACCAAAACCAACGAATCAATATAAAAACGGTACAAAGATCTTACCCACAAGACGACGGTCTCAACGGTATAAAGAACTCTGAATTCCGACGACTCTAGCCCTTGGATTTGATTACAACGCGAAAATGAAGGCAATGAACTCACGTTCTCTCTTGACATATTTTAAGAAAAAGGTAAAAGTGAAAAAGAAGTTGGCGGAAAGCTTTTTAAATCATTCACGCGTTGTTAACATAACCCGACTAAAATAACTCGCAGATCCAACTTACTCGATCGAGTAAGTGACTTACTCGATCGAGTACTCCTTACTCGATCGAGTGCCTTACGTACTCGATCGAGTACCCTTCTGACAGACTCTGACTCTAAATCACATATACTTACTCGACAGAGTAAGTCCTACTCGATAGAGTACCCAAAGACACAGAAAACCGTAGTATTACATCGGTGTCGTGTCAAGCACACTCCCCCCATCCATCAGTCCCATACTCAACCGATTGGCCACCGCCAAGGATGCGTGGGATGCCCTTGCGTCCTCCTACGCCCATCCGTCCCGTGGCCATATCAAACAACTTCGTCACAAACTCAAACACACAACGACCAAAGGTTCCTCCTCCATTACCGAGTACATGAACAAAATTAAGGCTATTGTTGATGACCTTGCTCTCCTCGGCACTATCTTGTCCCAAGAAGACATCACGGACCAAATCATAGACGGTCTTCCCTTATCATATCAGCCCGTTATTGATGCGTTAATGCCCTTGACACCCCGATTACTTTATCCGAATTCCACGAGAAATTAATCTGTCAAGAACTCATGATCCAACAAACCGAGGCCTCTAAAACCACCACCTTTAACCCGATGGCTCACCCCACCTATACTCGCAACTCGCTGCCCCTTCCCACTTCCAACCTCGTACCCCTGCCGTCACCCAACCCTCTGCTACACCCAATCCAAACCCAAAAAACCCGTTCCGTGGCAATTGTCAATGGTGTCACGTTTAGGGTCATACCCTGTTTTATTGTCCTATCTTCAAAGCCTTATACCCAGACATCCATGTTCCATCATATACCCGCACACCCACTACCTCCACCACTACCCCAGCCCAAGCTCATCCCACCACTCTTACTCCTCAACCCGTACCATTTCTCTGGCTCCTTGACAGCGGTGCCTCGCACCATGTCACTGCTGACTTGGCTAACCTCTCGCTCCATTTCCCATATGATGGCACCGATGAGATCATTATTGGTGATGGTTCGGATTTGCCTATTTCGAATACTGGTTATTTAGTCTCTCTTTCTTACTCATCTACCTCTTCCTTTCTCTTAAATAATGTCTTACATGTTCCAAAAATGCACAAAAATATTATTTCCGTTTCACAATTTTGCACTGATAATAATGTTTATATTAACTTCACCTCCATCTCTTTTGTTGTGAAGGCATGTGATACTGGTGCTCAACTCTTTAATGGCCCTACTAAGGATGGTGTCTACTACTGGCCCTCGCCATCGTTCCCGCAAGTCCACACCGCATCTATTCAACATGCTGACCTTCGATCATCATCGATTCGGCCATCCTCATTCTATTGTCCTTAATCAAATTGTTTCTAGTTTAAACATTAAGTCTTCGTCTTTGAATAATAATTGCAATGCTTGTTCTATTTACAAAAGTCATAAATTACCGTTTACTATTTCCTCGCTCACAACTCAATTTCCACTTTAAGTGGTTTAAATTGATTTATGAACCTCACCCATACACTCCTTCGATGACAATAAATACTACGTCATTTTCGTTGATCATTTTACGAAATTTTCGTTGATCATTTCAAAACATTTGTTGAAAAATAATTTTCACAACCCCTACTTACACATTCCTCCGATAACGGTGGTGAGTTCGAAAAATTAAAATCTAACCTTGCCACTCAAGGAGTTCAGCATCTCACCTTACCTCCTCATACACCCGAAAATAACGGTTTTGCGGAACGACGTATCGCCATATCGTGGACACAGGACTTGCTCTCTTATCTCATGCTTGCATGCCTATTTGTTACTGGACCCTTGCCTTTCAAAAAGGACTATAGCTTATTAATCGTCTGCCTACCTCGACCTTAGCACATCAGTCCCCTTACCTTCGCCTATTCCAAGCGTAGCCTAAATACCATAACCTCCACAACTTTGGAAGTCTTAGTTATCCCTGATTGCGTCCATATACCTACCATAAACTCGACCCTAGGTCCATCGCCTATGTCTTCGTTGGCTACTCTCTCACTAAACATGTCTAAATGTGTCTCGACTCCACCACCCATCGTATCTACGTCTCTCGTCATGTGCGCTTTCTTGAGAATACCTACCCTTTTGCCACTCAACCAACTTCCACCCCTCTTCCCACAAACTCGTCCTGGTGTCAACTTGCCCCACCACTCCTCTCAAGCCATCCTACACCAGCCCCTACCATAACCACTAGTGCCCCTGCTTCCGCTACACCTACTCCCTATGACCCTATCACTCCTCCTTGACCTCGTCACCCCATTACCCAAGTTTAAAATCGTCGTCTTTCCACACCTCTCAATCCTAGTCCCTCTAGTACCTCACACACAGTCTCCCCTCCTACTATCACCACCTCACCATCTTCTGACCACGAGTCTCCTCCACCCCCACCACTGTCCCCCACTCACACTCATGGCACTCGTGCCTCTCACAACATCTTCAAAATCAATCGACAAACTTAACCTCCATGCCCAGCTTCAACCGTCTGAACCAGAAACCAAGTAATAAGACCTTCTAAACCCCACCTGGCACGCTGCCATGGAAGCCCAATTCAATGCCCTTCAAGACAATGACACTTGGGAACATGTCCCTAGCTCGCCTGATTAAAACCTTGTGGGTTGTAAATGAGTATTTCGCACCAAATACAATCCCAATGGAACGATTCATAAACACAAGGCTCGCCTTGTTGCCAAAGGCTTTCACCAAAGACCTGGGTTAGATTACAAAGAAACCTTTAGCCCCGTCATTAAACCTGCCACGGTCCGATTGCTGTTAAGTCTTGCTGTTACCAAGAACTGGTCGCTTCGCCAACTTGATATTAATGATGCTTTCCTCCAAGGGGCATTCACCGATACAGTTTATATGGATCAACCTCCGGGCTTCGTTGATTCTCATTATCCGTCTCATGTTTGTCATCTCAAGAAGGCGTTATATGGACTTAAGCATACCCTACCGAGCTCCGTTCCTATCTGCTTGACGCGGGGTTCCAAAACTCTGTCTCTGACACTTCGTTGTTTATTCTCAATGTCACTTATGATATTTTTGTCCTTTTCTATGTAGATGATATCATCGTCACAAGTGCTTGCTCGTCTCACATCAACTCCTTCATCCAGGCTCTTGCGCAAAGGTTCCCCCTCAAAGACCTTGGTACCCTTGCTTACTTTCTCAGAGTTAAGTTCAGCCATGTGACACTAGTTTATTCCTTACGCAACACAAATGCACCACTGATCTTCTTTCTCGTGCAAAGATGACCAATGCCAAGCCATGCTCCCCACCTCTGACTCCTCGGTCAAACTTAGCCTTCGTGATGGTCCCYTGTTTGATGACCCCACTGAKTTYCGAGCYCTYRTGGGCAGTCTYCAATWCYTGTCTCTTACGCGTCCCAATATTTCCTTCGTTGTAGGCAAGTTATCTCAGTATATGCACCAACCCACCGTGTGCCACTGGTCAGCCTTAAAGCGTCTTCTTCGCTATCTTGCTGGCACGGCTTAAGCCTTTATGCCTGCTCCGACTCTGATTAGGCAGGTAACCTTGATGATCTTACTTCTACAGGTGCCTATATTGTCTACCTTGGCCGCACTCCCATCTCCTAGAGCTCTAAGAAACATCGCACCGCTGCTCGTTCTTCAACGGAAGCCGAGTATCGCTTCATTTCTAATGCCATGGCTGAGCTCACCTAGCTTGGTCATCTTCTCCAGGAGCTTCACGTTGTCCTTCCCGCGGCCCCGGCTATTTATTGTGACAATATTGATGCGACAAGTCTCAGTTCGAATCCTGTGTTCCACTCTCGCATGAAACATGTTGCACTTGATTATCATTTTATCCGCGAGAAGGTTCAGTCTGGTCTTATGCGCGTAACTCCCATTGTTAATGATGATTAGCTTGTTAACGCACTTATAAAGGCTATTCCCCGGTCTCGCTTTGACATGCTCATGTCCAAGATCGGTCTTTTGTCTCGGCCGTCCGTCAGCTTGCGGGGGATATTAGAGAATAATTGGCACAATTATTCTAAACTTATTTTGTGTATATTTTGTATCATATTAGTCAAAGATTGTAACTATTTCCTTCCTTATTCTTAGCCTCATATTAGGAAAATAATCCCTTAAGCTTAGGTAACTAATATTGTATTAGTAGTATATAATGATGTAATTCTTCTCCTTGTAATTCATCAATAAATTAATATAACTTACAGTTCAGTCTGTATCACAGGTTTTAATTATTTCGACTAAACCCGACTAAACAGAACCGAACTCTATAAATCATTCAAAAATGCATTAACTGATATTGAGAATGATATTCCCATAATAACCTGAGCCTACATTCTAGCCGAAACAAAACCAAACAGCACCATATCAGTATTCTACATGTTCATTTGATGAGTTCCTGTAAACTACAAACTGCAAGCTGCACAGTCTCATAGTCGTCCTACATTCTTTACCAAAGTTTTTGTTAACTAAATCGGCAAAGCCTCGCTTGAAACGGCTACTATAACAGAGGTTTCAAATGTCACTACAAGAATTTTGCTCTCGGGCTACTGTAATCAGCGACAGCAAAAGAAGTTCGCCATTTTGGCGACTACAAAAAAAATCGGGCGACAGAAATCTGTCGCCATTTTGGCGACTGAAAAATAATTAAGCGGGCGACTAAAAATTTGAAATTGGCGACCAAATTCCGTCGCCCAAATCCGTCGCCAAAGAAAAGACAGATAAACACGGGACTTTACTCTTCTTTCTTACTTCACCAAAACTCAAAAAAAAAAAATTGAAAGAAAATGAAGGCGACGACGACGCCACCACTACGTTCAACTACTACCACCGACGACAACAAACCACCACCACCACCTCATCTCACTTCTTATTGTTTGAAGGTTTGTCTTTTGTTTTTAGTTTAATTATTATTAGTATTGTTTTTATATGTTTTAGTGTAGTTTTTGATTTGTTTGTTTGATTTGGTATTGTAGTTAGTTTTTTTGATGGTGTATGATGTTTAATTATTCTTATGCGATTCTTATTTGTTTTTTAATTATTAATTAGTTGGGTTTGTATAAATTGATAATTAGGGTGAACAAGAATGGGGTTTTTTGTGAAATTGTTAATATTATGTGGTTTTGGGTTGTAATTGATAATGTGTTGGTCATTTTGATGATGGTAGTATTGTTGAATTTAGCTTAGTAAGTTAGTATAATGTTAGTATAATGATAAACATTGTTGAATTTTTAGTATTGTGGAATTGTTGAATTTTTAGATAGTATTGTAAAGTTAAAGTTAGTATAATGTTAGTTGGCGACAGAAAGGAATCCGTCGCCAAATTGGCGACCGAAAATGGCATTTTGGTGACCAATTTCCGTCGCTAATCCCCTATAACTATTTTTCCACTGGAGACGGGAAGGAATCCGTCGCCAAATTGGCGACCGAAAATGGCATTTTGGCGACCAATTTCCGTCGCTAAATCCCTATAAATATTTTTCCATTGGAGACCAATTTTCGTCGCCTAGCTTGATATGTCTGTCGCCATTTTGGCGACTGAATATGTCGTCGCCACTTTGGCGACTAAGTTTCGTCGCCTGAGTCAATTTAGGCGACTAAGCCTTGCGACTACATCTGAGCGACCTGTTTCCGGTCGCCATTTGGCTTTCAGCGACTAAAATCCGTCGCTTTTTTTAGTCGCCCGAGAACAGAAATCTTGTAGTGTGTGCGCTTTGCCAAATCCTATAGAATCTTACTGCAATTTGACACACTCAAATACTTACTTCCACATTTCCGACTATTTTGCCCATTCGCAAGTGCTAAGTGCAGGGGAGTATATCCACTTGAACAGTAATCTCCTGCAAATTCAGGCTTTAACTCTAGCATTGCCTTTCTGAAGTCGACATGTCCAGATCAAAAGAATCGGTTTAGAATATGAATCTGATCGAATACATAGTCATGTAGTCGAAACATTAGTACAACAATGTAATCAATGATATTTTAGGCACTCCATATATAAAATCATTTTAAGCATACATTAATCTAACACGAGTTATTCGCTTTTTCTTTTCCTCGAGCTCAAAAAGATAGTAGTACCCACAGATCTAGTTTGTAAGAATCCACGAACATCATGATTTATGTTCCAACACACATTGTTTACCAAAAACACAGGGATAAAACTTGAAACCCATTATTTTGACAAACGTTGGTCTAAATCATATAGAGAAACTACGTAGGACAACCATCTCAACAGTAAGACCGGGACCAAACCCTAACAAAACTCCCAACTCTAATCGATCTCCGTTGGTACTCTTGCCTTCATTCATCGACCTTCTTCTCATCTCATTCAATATGAACAATACACTTGCACTAGACATGTTACCAAACTCACTTAACACATATCTTGAATCTCTAAGTTTGTCACACTCGAGTCCTAGTTCGAGCTCAAGTTCATCCAAAATGGCACGCCCACCGGGATGAATAGCCCAAAAGAGAGAATTCCAGTTCACGATGTTAACCCCAATTTCATTAAAGGCCTCGACAAGAACGTTCTTAACGTTGTTAGATATCAATTTCGGTACATCTTTGTGTAAGTTAATGTGTAGTCCCGCTTGTTTTTACTGCCCTTCTATAGCTCCTTCAGTGTTAGCCAACAATGTTTGACTACCCCGAACAAGCTCAAAGATAGGCCGCTCCGTGGACCTATCTAGGTTCGCCGATGCAGCTACAATCACTGCTTCTGCCCCGTCTCCAAATAGTGCCTGGCTAACCATTGAACTAACGTGGTTCTCAGTAGGGCCACGAAAATTGACCACGGTCATTTTAGAACAAACCACTAGTACGCGGGAACTAGGGTTGTTCTCGGCAATGTCCTTGGCTAGGCGAAGAGCTGTTCCTCCTGCGTAGCACCTGACAAAGAAAATCCTATGCAACATTATCATATACTCAATAATATTATCTATATATATATCACGGTCAATTATTTGCCTTTGCCAGATAAAATCCTTAAAAATAAATAATTGATTTGGACGGATATAATATTATTCTAAAGTTTTTTTAGCATAAATAGAATTTTTCTTTCTGTCAGTCATTTGTTTAGGTTTGATTAAAGTACTCACAAGAATGAAATAGAAAAGAAAATTGTTGATGAAATAGATGTAATATTTATTTGTAAGTTGTAACATACTGTAGTATCAGTAGTTCAATACCCTTGATGGTAGAGCATAAAGCGATTAACAGACGGTGGAAGGTGAAGGAGTTTGACGAGGTGGTAGTCGGCCCCGGGCATGTCGACGCCGGCCATAGTGAAAAATATGAGGTGCGTTATCTTGTCTTTGGGTTGTCCCCACTCGTGTATGGCTTGCATTGCGGCAATTATGCCGAGTTGTGGAACTTGAGTTCTAAGTATGTCTTGGCGAGTGTCTAGAGATGAAGCATTGTAATAGCACATATGAGGGTTCTCTTTGAGTAACTCTTGAGTTATGTACATGTGTCGTTTTCTTATCGTTGACTTTTCACCTGCGTTTCATAGAAAAAGATTTTTTAATTTTATTTGTCATTTTACGTTTTTTATGATCTTAACTCTAAAATTACACAATCTCATACATTATTTCATAAATCAAAGTAGATATATATGGCAAAGAAAGAAAATTATTATGAATTGATATAAAAAAAAAAAAAAAAAAAAACAATTACGACGGTAAACGGTAATAAATGGATTTTCGATGAAACTTTAAGACTGCTACGGAATATGCACACTTGGTACGGAAAATTCATGGCAGGCTAAAAAAGTCAAAGGTGCGCTTTAGAAGTCAATGGCGAGGAGAGCAGCGACGGAAAAACCGTCCCGAAAAGCTCAAGTTAGAAAGTGCATGGTCATGGTAGCTCGTAGGTGCGTGAACTAATTTGGTGGAGGTGGAGAAACTACTCAAATAACTAGAGTGCAAAAATATAAAAGTATGTAGCTATAAATCAATCAATATAAACTTACAAATACGCTTGAACTTGTCCTTTAAATCAATCATATGCTCACAATTGGTAACACCAAAGTAGAAATCTGGATATTCTTTTTGGTAGACTATATTTGACGGGTTCGCGGTTCCGATGGCCAGGATTGTGGCACGCCTGTTAGCTCTTTGTTCCTCTCGAGTTCTCGAGACAGTTGATATCCGTAATTTCTGATAAGCTTGTATCCAAACCTTCGAAGGGAGAAATCTATTCGACGTAGACCTTATGCTCCTCTTCATAAAGTTGTTCATCGTCGTTATTGCCTTGTTGGTACGTAAATTAATTAATTTAATCTGAAACAAATTTTGATGGAAATTGCAATTTCGGGATAAAATATTTGTTGAACAATATAAGCTGGGGATTTAGTATTATAAATAAAGATGAATGGAAAATGTGGAGATTGTTGTAACGTGCAAGCACATGAAGTCAAGAACATATACTCAGAATTAAACAATAGATAAAAGGGTTGGCAAATCATATAAGATGTAGATGTAGATATTAAGTTATTAAGGAGTAGCTTATTTAAAAAGTTGACTTGCATGAAAGAAAAATTAAGTGAAAAGGAAAAAAAAAATTACAAAGCTATCAAAAACTAGTTGAAATTATAAAAATTAGCTGGAACTTAGTGAAAGTCGATTGGTTATCTACAGGTTAAGGCAAATACGAGTCATGTCACACAAGTAACGGGTCTGATTAGGTCAAAGTTTTTTTTTTTTTTTTTTTTTTTTGATTGGTACAAGTGAGGGGCTTGCCAAATAATTTTAATCTCAACAATCCTAATGCCAAATTATCGTGTAATGTAAAAGTTTTTCCATAATTTGTACCAAACAAATTAAAACACGAAGCATTAGAATTGTTGAGACTAAAATTATATGGAAAAAACATTGAAAATGGAAGATTTAACATGGTTGAGACTCGAGGTTCAATCATCAATTCTATATCTTTATAGCCATATATAGCACATGTCGAACATCCGCAAAGTATGTAGAAACTAATTGTAAGTCTTAAATAAGAATTCGTGTCTATTAATAATAAGTCTTATTTAAGTTTAAGATGTATAATGTTCGTCCTAAATGAAAATTTGTGCCTATTAAATACCATTGCGTCTTTTATCATCATAAAACTATAGAGGACTAGTTGATGGTGGAAGGATTTATTTTGGAATCATATAGAGCCGTTAGAGTTTAATGGGCTTGAGTCGAGCTTGACCTGCTAAAAACTAATGGATCAAAATCAGTAGAAGACCAACAAGCCCAATTTCCATCGTGGTTAGAGATAGTGCGTCAGACCCGTCACCATTACACTTGAATTAGATAATCTTAGGGATTAAAAAGAAGCTTGTTCCCTCGAATAATCCCTCCAATGAAAAATGGTACTCCGTATTTAAATTTTTGTCATGTTTGATTGCAACTAGGAAACATATGGTCATATGGATGTATGTTCTCATTAAAATACAAATTTAATACAAATATATATGGGAGGTTTAACTTGCAAGTACCAGAAAGATAACATCAAAACATCAATTCCTTTAAATCCTATTTTCAACAAAAATGAGAACAAGAGCTAGCTCAAATGGTAAGAGCTCCTTTATTCCAACCATGAAGTTGGGGGTTCGATTCTCACCCGCGACATAGTGCGCTCATTTGAAAAAAAAAAATGTAGCGACTTACTCCCTTTCTCCATGTCTTTGGTTCACTTATTTTATTTTTGAATGTCTCATTCATTTCTGTTAAATCATGCAACGGGCCTCGGCCGCACCCAAACGGAGGAGAGAGAGTCCGCATCATAAGCCCAAGGGGGTTCCACACTAAAACCAATTGGCTATAAAAGGAGTAACCTCTTAGCTTATAAAGTGGTAAACGCGTTTCTTCTTTATCAATGTGGTACACTCACATGTGGGTTAATATTGGATTCTTCACAATTTCTTTACCTTATTATATTGAGAATATTTTTATTGGGTAATTTAATTTTGGTAATTAATTGTAGAATAAATGAAATGTACATATTAAGAATGCAGTAAATAGAATAGTTAAAGAGAAAGTTTTGCTTTAACTATTTTGAATGAGGGGTTTAACTCAGTGTTAAATGTAGATTACTCGTTTAATAGACTCCAGGGCCATCTCTTAAGAACTATTTAGTCATATTTTAACACGTGGCGCGCTTTTACTTAAATCATACTCCCTCTTATTCATTGTTTTCTTCCCCTTTGACGTGGGCACAATACTTAAGGAATATAATAGAATATGCATAAAGGAGATTGGCGAGGTTTGTAGATTGGAGAGAGGGATAATTAATTAGGTGTTAAATAACATAGAGGTTATGGGTAATTGTTCCCTCCAAAAAACTAAACACATCTTTTCACCTGCTTAACAAAGGGATTACTGCTTTCCATTAACTTAGCTAATACACCTCAAAAATCACTTAACCAGACAATATTAGTGTATTGTTTGCAAAACAAGGTTGTTTACCAACCATTACATATGGAGACATACCTCCATTAGTGAATAAAAAAGGTGTAGTAAATTTAAGTACATAAGATTAGTGTATTGTTAATGAATTACAGGTAATCAGGGTACAGCAAACCAAAAAATAAAATTGATGGAACTTGATTAGAGGACTTCAGATTTGATGATGGGTTTCTCCTTTGTCCTTCAAGCAAAACCAAACTGTCAAAGTCAAGTAACTCAAAGCAAGTTGCCTAAGTGAAAATTTGGCACCAAATTTCAAATTAGAAGCCAAATTTCATAAACATTTCATTTATGCGCCCAAATGGATTCAAACAATGTGCAAAGTTGTTTAACTATATAAATAGAATTGCTGAGTCCATAAC
>VHZZ01001426.1:91800-103246 GCA_009801015.1 Silene noctiflora | reverse complement strand
AGATTATCCGATCCTACGTGGACACCATTTTGACAAATATTTTCAAAACCGACCCAAAACGATAATTATTTTTTTTGAGCATTATTTCAAAAATGGATTCTTTATTTTAAGACATTACATTCAAAAAAAAATTCAGATAACAATAATCAATAGTACTAACTACGAACTACTATGTATGGACCTCCCCCGGACCTGGTAGAGTATGAATGTTTTGTTTATGTATCTTAATAAAAATTTCAATAGCGTATATTGTATTTTGGACGGAATACTATAATACTCCCTCATATTCTTTGAGATCTTCCACATTTTCTAAAATGTCATATTCACATAGATTTTCCACTTTCCTTATTTGTCTATTATTTGTGATCATAATAACTTATGATCTCACATTCTCTCTTACTCTCATTTACATCCAGATATCATCATACTACTAAATTTTAGCCCAAAACAAATGTGGAAGAAAACTTAGTGAATAGGAAGGAGTACAACACAAGATCAACTAGATTTTCAAAGTGTAAACGAATGATATTTGAGTTTATTTTAATAAATAACAATATTATCCTAAAATTTTGAGAGAATTCGCAAAGGTGCTAGATAAAGGTTTAAGATATACGCAATTTTGTTAGCAACACAAAAATACTGCTTTTAAATGACTTAAATAATTGTATTGAGATTGCATCCAATGACTAATACTTTATGATTAAAACAAGTGGGAAAACGGCTTAATACACGGTAAGTCATTTCAGTGTATTTCTTATAAATAACTTTACTGATAGAAAATGGCCATACAATGTGAATATAATATCATGTGAGAATGGTGATATTTTGTTTAATACTACATTTCGTTATGCTAATAATGAAATTTTTACTAGTTATAATGTTAGCAAGTTTGGGGTTATCCAAACCATGATCCTTTGATCGAAGAAGTAGTTGATAAAATTGTGTGTTGTTTTTCTTTAACTTACATTTTTATGAGACCTGTTGAATTGCCTGCAACATTTACTAGAAATAGACCAAATGTGTATTCGACACAATATTAATTAAAATTAAATGCTATACTATATAAACAGTCTGGTATGAATATAACTATAGGCTTTGCCGTAACCCTAATCAATTTATTTTATTCTAGCAGAAGATGAAGATGACCAGTTCCTCTCAAACATCTCCTTTTTGTTCACTCATCCATTTATAACAGAATTACATTTTGTACTTTTTGCCTTGCTTAGGTTACGACTTTTTGCATACATATTAACTAACTTAGTTTAACTGGCAACTACTATGTTTACTCTTACGTTTTTCTAGTATGCATTCATCAAATGATCTATCACTCATTTGAAATGGCAATACATTAACACTAAAAGTCATTGGTTTCTCAAATGAGGCAATGAAAACCCGGATTAAACTAAACTGAAATAAACTGACAAGTAAAATGAGTTAACTTGACTTGAACTGAAACGATAAAAGTGAACAACATTAAAATGAACTTAAAGTTCTAAATCTTAAGAACAATGCAACAATTTAATACGTTTTTTTATCTCTAACTCCTGTGTGAAAACATACGCTTAAATTAATGACGAAAATCCAAGAATGATTTAATTATAGATCTAAGTCTCTTCATGCATATAAGCCAGCTTGTTAATCAACTCATAACTCGTATAGAACTATGACTAATTAATCAATTAAGATTGCTCTACTAGATTACAGTCCGTCTTGCTTGTGACCGCTTGTGACGTCTCACGAGCCTCTCCCCATTTGCAAGTTTGTCTCATGTCACAATATTACAAATGAGAATTAGTAACTAGATTATGTCAACTCCATAAAGTGAAAGACATTTGGTAAGGAAATTTTTGTCACGAATTGAATAGTACAATTAAATACTACGGTATTATAAATCAATTCTTACGTAAAGACTAAGATACGAGTAGAGAGTTAAAAATTTGTTTTTATAACCCTGCAATTATTTTAAGAAGTGTAAAAATTAATTTCCGCTATTAAAATATAATAAGTTAAAATTTTAAAAACTTTGTTGAGAAATGAATTCAAACAAACAATGAGTCAAAAGTGTGTAATTTAGTTACTCAATTGAAATGACAAGGTGAAAAAGGCTAGAAGGGAATACGACTTTGACTGAATGAAATGGGTTATTAGCTTAGCTTAAATAGCTGAACCATATCTAGGCCTGGTGATATGTCAATATTTACAGGCGGTTAATATTTGTAGCTAGCTTCGCAGCCTTTATATTCTTCACTGTAATAATAATAATACTATAACAGTAATAAAAAAAAAAAGAAAAAGAAAATAGTAGTAGCTGTGTGTATCTTGTTAAGATTCACGGGGCATGCAGGTTTAATACAGAAGTCATAACTGTCGAATGTCCATCCATACAAGATACACCAGTCATTTTAACTGGTCATTTCATGTCCACCTAAAGTCCACTTCTCTCAACCTTACTTTTCTACCCTTGTGTTCACATTTTTGCATCATTTTCATACCTCTAGTAGCCTCATTTCTATTCTACTCCCTCATAATTAAACCATATACTCCCCTCATTCAACTCCACACTACACTTAAACTTTATGCACAAGTATTAAGAAAATCAATAGAAAATAATAAAAAGTACTACAAATGGAAAGTAGAAATGCTTTGTCCAATTAAAGTGGGTTATTAAGTGGCATTTCATGTAAATATGCTTGTCCAATTGAGACAATATGGACCTTTATTTTGCCATTTTTAAAAAGGTGTAGTGTGAAGTTGAATGACCTAAATAGGAATAGGTGTAGTGTGGAGTTAAATGGAGGGAGTATAAAGTATAACCCTATGGGGATTTAGGGAGCTAGCATGGCCACAGTATACAAAGCTGACCAACAGCATGGCTGACCCGACCCGCCATGTGGGCTCTTTCTGCACACAGCCAGGCCCGGCCCGCCTCCCCTACCTGGCCTGGCCCGGGTCACGTATCCCAAACCGTTCTTGGTCCGCATATTTAGTAAAAAAAATTACACAGGCCTGCCCTCCACCAACCACGGGCCTGGCCCGAGTCAAACATACTCTCAGCCCGGCCAAGCCCGCCCCTCCCCTGGCCGATTCAGGGCCTAACCAGGTGTGTCCGGCCCGAAGACAACTCTAACTGTATATAACTATTTGGAGTTTTCAAATATGAAGATGAGCTTTAAATTCCAGTGGTCATTTGTATCTTCGTAATATAATGGCAAATTCTCATTTGTGACGGAAGGTATCCGTCACAAATGAGAAGACGGGTACCATTTTGTGAGACAAAATGCCCAAATAGAGGAGAGAGGAAAGCAAGTGGGGGGTGCCCCCACCTTGTCCCCCTATTTGTTTTGTGAGTGGCCTTATCCGTCTTCGGATCCGACCCGTCACAAGGGAGACGCTTTGTAATATAATACTAGTATAGATCCCGCGCAATGCGCGGTATATAGAGTTTTATTTTTATTTTAGTTATTATTTAAAAAATTTAAATTTTCACTTCATTAATATTTAATATTTCATTCCATTATTTTTTGATATGAAACAAAAAACTTGAAATGGAAAACTAACCAAATAGAATTAAGTTAAGTTGTGATTTTTTTAATGAATTTGTTTTTTGTCACGAAACTAATAATAAGTACGTGTCAAGTTATTCTCTACGGTAATAATTATTTCATTACTGAAAAATTTAGTAATGTATAGTTTATAATTTAATACCAATTTTATTTTATTATAATGAAAAAAAAATTGAATTTAATTAAAATATTAGAGTATAATTATAATTATATTATGATTATATTTTAAGAAAAAGATAATAGTTTATTAGAAAAATCAATTATGTCCTTATGAAAATAGATGCATTTTCGAGGGAAAATTAAGAGAATTATTCTCTTAGTAGTAAAGGAAAAAAATCATAATTATGAATTTTATTAAAAGATTAAAGTTTAATTATAGGCATATATTCATTGAAAAAAATAAAAAATAATGCAATGAATGAAAATTTACTTATTACCTTATTTAGCTAGATGCTTTTTGAAGGGAAAACTAAGAGAATTTTTATTCTCTTAGTAGTAAGGGGGATGGGACAAGCCATATCCACATAGTGCTTTGTTGATATTTATATGAGACGTTGGGCTCATGTAACATTACTATTTTTTTTTCTCAAAGAGGCTCATATATCATTATTGAATTTGGTTACGGACATTGTAGGCTAAAACAAAAATATTGACAATTTTTCGTCCTTTATTAAATGATTATACTTGGCAAAGTTTAGGGTTCACAAAGTTATATGGAAAAGATCATATGTACGAGAAATAATAGAACAATCATGTTGCTCCATACAAAATTAATCATAGTAATTTCGAATTTGTTGGCGAGTTTACCAGCATATGCTCCTAAATCATGCACTAACTGATCCATCCGAACATGGTAACATTGTTTATATCTTGTTATTAGTGGACAAACCTTTGTTACCACTTACTTACTCCGCCCAAGCCATGCTTCCATTACATATTCTATGCTCTTAAACTCATTGAACAAAAGTAAATGAGTAAAGTCCTTTTCTTTCTCGCTTAATTTTAGTTCATGTCAATTTAGTTCAGCTCTATTCAGTTCAGCCCATCTCTTCATAAATTAACTTTTACTTCAACTTTATTCAGTTCAATTCCTTTTAACCGAAAAGAATAAGATATACTTCAACTCCATTTAATTCAGTTCGGCCGAGTTTCAATTAATTCAATTCAGCTCTTTTCGGCCAAAAACAAAAACGCCTAACTTAGCAAGCAGTTAGAGACAAAAAAAGACTAGTTATAGCACTGTATATATTAGTAGTACACGCTTTATACGAAAGTCAAGAAAGCACTTTATTGATGAATTTAACTATGAAGGTAATAATTAAACAGTTACTCCGTATTACCCAATGACTTTTACTATGTAGCCTAATCTTACGTGCTCCTACATACAGTAACAGTAGTCCTACATGTGAATTAACTATCTTTATGTTAACTGATGATACGAGAAACATATGTCCCCAGTAACTTTATAGTCACCAATTCCTCAATATTTACTCACAAGTCAATCCCTTTTCTTTTTTAAAAAATATTTAATTGACAATAAAAACAAAAATAAAAAAATAAAAATTGATCTTTTTTTACTGGAATTTTGCTTTGATTTTGGCATTAATTGGTCGTCCACAACTACTTTCAGACAAAAAGAGAAAACGTGGGTTGTAAAGATGAACCCAAAAGAAAGAGGAAACCAGCATATCCTTCCTCATTCCAATCCAATCTACTTGTACTATGAATCTATAATGTATGCATGCAATTCCTAAGATCAAATCTAATCCATGCAACCTTTAATTTGGGGAATTTTTTAAAATGTGTTTTAAGTGATACACTACATTCCAGAGTGATGTTATAATATTTTTTTTATTTGCTCTCTTTTACACGATTTTCTTACCAGGAGTCTGAGTCAGTCTCCCTCGTGACCTTAGAACCACCCTTTTATTTGCCCTCTTGTACATTTGAGTTCTTTTATAGTGTCATACTTGAAACTTGAAAGCCTTTGAGATGGTGGAGTTAAATATGATTGTTGCCCTATTTATGAAGTAATTTTTGAGTTTTTTTTTTCATTCTATTTTTTTTTTCTTATCTTAGTTATACAAATTGATTAATAATGACTTGAAATGCTAGGTGATTAAGTGATCTACTAATTATTGGTTCTAGCATAATGTTTTAAAAATAAAATAATAGATAAACCAAATTGATCTCTTTTAAGTATCCGTTTTAAGATTAAAATGGGTCAAGTATGCACCCCACTTGGATAGTTGGATAGATGAGATAACCTCTTTGCCAGGCCATAAGCATTCTATTTTATCTTATTTATTCTATTTATCTTGTTTTAAGTTTACGACGAATATATATCTTTTTAAACAAGAAGCTGGGTATATACACAATAATGGAAATGTGACTATTTTGCATGAAGAATTGCATGAGGCAAAGACTGAGACAGATTTTCCCATGGTAATCATTTAAAATTGGAAGAGGGAGACAAGGAAGAGTAGAGGGAATGAGAAATAATGAGGAAGAAGTGTATAATTGATGAGGGGCCAAAAGAAAGATTGGAGGAGACTACTTTTGATTGTGGTAATCATAAGCTAGCACCAAGCCAAAGCAAAGGCACTACTACTACTACTACTACACTACCACTTCATTGCCCATACTGTCTTCTCATATTATCTTTTACAAATTTACTTTTTTTTATTTACTCAAAAATATTTTAGGTAAAAGGGCAAAAGGGGAAGAACAAGATTTTTAATTTTTAATTTCCTCTTCTATCAAGAGAAATTTACTTTCCGCTTTCAGCACCCCAACCTATGTGGGAAGTAAATGGGTAATTGGAAATTGGCTCCCTTGAAATGTATGCCTCTAAAAAATATAGGTTCAAAGTTCGAAGCAATTTTTAATTAACGTTTTTTTTAATATGTATATCTAAATGCTATGCTAAACGCATTTAGAAAGGAAATTTTAGTTCATAAATATTACCTCGCTATTGCTTGCATATGAGCTTGATCATGTTGGCTCATACTACAACTGCTAGTACCCTCGCTCCATTGCCTTAAATTACGAGGTTATGATTATTGTGTAAAATCCAATTAGTGGACTATACAATCATCTGTATACATCTGGTAATATGGATTTTGAGTTTTTTAACAAAGGATTTGAGCTTATATGTACATTTTACGAGCTTTATTGAAAAAAATCTGAGCGTCTTTATAAGAAAATTTTAACTCAAAATATTATATTAAAACTCAAAAATAATACATATAAACTCAATAAGATTTTAATTTTAACACCTAAAAAATTAAAATGTAAATCAAAATTTTTAAAAGCTCAATTAGATTTGTATTGGATTTACGATGTTCATACACATCTGGATGCTGTATAGTCCTATTTGTGTGTAAAATCCACTACTACGTTAAATCTAATTTAACAATAACGAAAAAAATACATAAAATCAAAATTGGTTAGATATCTTGAAACTCCGTTTAAAAAAAATGCTTTTGATATAATTGATCATAATTATAAGATTGACATAAGTCATCTTACATTCTTACTTACAAACAAAATTATCACTTGATTATCCTATAAAAATGTATGATGTTATGTTTCACATAATGAACTATATGACCATTTAATAATGCAAATAAAAATCTTTTACTAGTCCTGATAAAATTGGCCTTATCCGACACTCGAACTCAAGGCCTGAGTTTGGCCGATTCCGAAATGTCCGACACTAATGTTTATTATTGCACAATAAGGCTCTATTCTTTTCGGCTGAAAAAAGCCGAACTGAACTTAACTAAAATAAACTTAATTCATTTGAACTGAAATAAGAGTTAATTTGTGAAGATATGAACTGAACTGACGTAAACCTAATGAAGTTAAGTTAAACTGAGATGAGGTGAAATTAAGTCCAAAAGAATAGGACCTAATTATTATCAATAAAAGTTTGATAATAATTGACCCGAAATTAATTCGACCCTAAAAATAACCCGACGAAACCTGACATGACCACGAATTCTTACAAATCCGAAATTGACTCGATCGGGTCGACCTGTTTGTCAAGTCTATCTTTTACTATTTAGGCTTTGTTCTTTAGAACTAAAACCGTTTAAATTGAACTGAACTGAACTTAATGAAGTTGAATGAACTGAACTGAACTGAACTAAAGTAAGAGTTAATTTGTGAAGAAAAGAGTTGAACTGAACTGAATGAAAGTGAACTAAACTAAATCGAGTTACAATAAACTGATATAACTTGAAATTAAGTTCAAAGAGGAGACTTTTACTCACATGAGTTGTACTATTGATATTGATATAATTAAGGGGGTTGATCTAAAATCATAAATAAGAAGGCTTAAAAGGGAAAATAGAGAATGGTGACACGCTTTTACATTAGTAGTAATACAGTACTTGGGCTTTCCTGAACACAACATCGCTCGTCAAAAAAGCCTAAGCTTGAGGGCAGACCCCACGTCATCCGATTTTAATCCTTCTGCACTTTTTAGCCTGTCTGTCACCTTTGCCCCTTTGCTTGATTGAAAACTTCTCAGGTTTTCATTTCAATATATACATCACCATTTTCAAACTTGATTCAATTATTTCTTGTCCTTTCATTCAATTCAACTCTTTTTTCTCCTTTATATTTGGATTTATTTCTAACATTTATGTTTTCTTGTAATATTATTCTTAGCAATGAAAATTATTTGTTTGTTAGTCATTGATTCGTCGATGTTTTTAGAGACAAATTCACGGTATATATACGCTTGACGTATTTAGAGATTTAGAGACCAACTGAAAGTAAGATGAGGAGCTTAAGCAATTTTAAATAACATTTTTAATTAAGTCTCTTTTTGAGAATTTTCTTATTATGAGCATTATCGGAAAAAATAAGATTAAGGGAGTGTATAATTTTTGTAAAACTATCACCCTACTTTAAAAAAGGATGGTCAATTGTATGCACAAATAGTATTATACATCCAATTGTATATAAGCATTGTACAACTAAGGTATAAGTATCTGAGCTTATGTGTATTTTTTCTGTGCTAATTCAAAGTTTATAGTTTTATTGTGTAAATGGATGAGTTCAAATACTTTCTAATAAAACTCATATTATTTTAAATAAAACTCGAATACTTTATTACAAAGCTCAGATTCTACACCGTACAGCTAGTACATCTGGTGGATAGTCCATGAATTGGATTGTATGCTTGTGGACTTGCACCCTATTATGTATTCTGTGATTTTATCTTATATATGTACCTTGTAAAAAAAAATAACGGAGATACATTTTTACATTGTTAGAGAATAAGATCCTCGGGGGTTACAGTTAGACCTAATCCGACCCAAATGATCCGATTTTATAAGCCTAATCGAGACCCGTAAATGACTTAAAAAGTGTGACCCAAACTTGACTCGATAGACCTAAAATAATCCGAAATGAGTTATTTAAGGTAAAATTATGACGCGAAATAACCGACTTTGGATTGATCCCACTCAAAATAACCCGATAATTCTTAATCCAAAAATGACCCAACTTGTACCCATCCCCTAACGACTATTTGCCAAGTCTACTTACATTCTCCATTGCTTAGGTATTTTGGTTTTGAGGTCCTCCCTAGTCCCTACAACCAAAGGAAGATTTTACAATATTTAACCATTTTGATCATCCTTCTTAAAGAACGTCTTCCGGGAAGACGCAAGTATTTTCCTCTGGTTTTATATTAGGGATTTACAGTTGTATTTAGGTACACTGCTAGGAGAGTAGGAGCAATAGAAAGAAGTTTAAAAGAGCGTCAAAGGACAGAATGGTCATTGGAGGAGGCAGTAATCAGGTGAGGAAGTAATCAGAGACGAAAAAATCCAAGACAAAATCTAAAACGAAATCTTGAGAGGGGTCTGAGAGACAAGAGTCAACACCACACAAATCATAATTAAAAACACATCAGAATGTCAGTTTTTAAAGCTGGAAAATAAAAACAAACGCATTGTATGTGAGAGCGACTTAAGACACAGTATAGCATGCACTGTTTTCTTATCCCTCTCATCTCACCTATGTGCATCTATACACATTCTCGTTAAAAACGAACATTATCCGTCACAAGCTAAATACGGGTAATGTACCTTTCACGATATACAAGTGACAAACCATGTGGAAATTAAATGGAGCACCCCACTTGCCCTTCCATTTGTGATATTGTAAGAAGGTTACTATCCATTTTCAGGTTATGACAGATAATGCCCGTTTTCAATGAGACAAGCAAATGCATCTAGTCTCCTTGATTAAACCACATACTTCATTAAATACCTAGTCTTTGTTCTTTTTTCTTTTTTACTTAATTTTAGTTTAAATCAATTCTATTTAGGACTATTAAACTCAATTTAGGTCTTTTTTTGGGTTTAATTTTATTGAACTGAATTTATAAGAGCTTAACTTTTCTAAATTGAACTTAAGAGCTAAACTAAGAGTCAAACTGAACTTATAGGATCTTAACTTAGGCCCTGTTCTTTTCATCTAAAAATAGTTTAACTAAACTGAAATGAACTTAATGGAACTTAACTGAATGAAACTGAACTGATTTGAAGTAAGATTTAATGTGTAAAAATATGAGTTGAACTGAACTGAATTGAATGAAACTGAACGGAACTGAACAGAGTTGAACTCAACTGAAATTAAGTCCAAAAGAACAGGACCTCATAGGAAAAATGGGTATGAATTGAGCTTAACTTTTATGATCTGAACTTAAGAGCTAAACCTAACTTATAGAACTTTAGCTTTTCTAAACTTAACTTATAAGAGCTAAATTAAACTTAAAGGATACGTATGACTTTAATTCCAAAAGAACAAGACCTTACTCAATTTAAGTACTTGTTTAAATTAATTAATGGGTGTTTGGTTCATCAAAGAATAAAATAATGAAATCAATAAAGGATAATATGGGGAAAAGAATGGAATTACCCAAAATTTAACTTATTATCTAGTTATCCCATCAAAGGGAATAAGACTAGAAAAAATAACTGCCCATTTTATCCACCACAAACGCCAATACCACATCTCACACCCACCCTCACCAAGTCACCAACGGCCAACGCCGATGCTCCCACCACTGTCGTCGGAGTCCAGTTAAAATCCCTCGTCATATCACTCTTCCTCCCATTTCATGCTTCATTCGAACCACCACCTAAGCCCCTTTAAACCACTCCTACCACCAAATCCCACTCCTAGAAAGACTAGATCTAATGTTTTCTGGTTGATGGTGGGGGTGGTTTATAGGGGATTAGGGTGATAGCACTAGTAGAAAAAACTCATATCATAACGCTGTTATCGTGGCGATCTTAATAAAACCGTGGCAAAAAGTTAAAAAAATTGGGGGGAATGAATTTTTCAGGCAGTACGAGGTCTATTGTGGTGGTTTTAATTAACAACTGACAAGATAAAAGAAAATATTTATGGCGGTTTTAAATAAAAACCGTCGTCATAGGTCTTTCATGGCGGTTGTATTTACAACCGACTTTAATAGTGACGCTAAAAATAATGATAAAGGCCAACACTTCTTCATTAAAAAAAAAAACATAGTCATAGACTTTGTGACAGTTTTAGTTACAATAATCAATGTTTTAGTGTTTCATACTAGGAATAAATTAAAAAAAGCTATCTCATAAGCCATGGTGACAGTTCTTCACCTACAACCGATGTTATAGAGAGCATGTAGTGGCGGTTTGTGGTACAAACTTCTTATTGAAATACCTATGGCTGTGATGCTCGGACTCGGGTGTCCAACTCGGACACGGATCCGAGTGTCCAATCCTTGAGATCTGAAAATCAAGGACTCGGATACGAGGATCCGTGAATTATTTTGGACTCGGCATTTTTTTAATATAATAAAAATATCCATATGC
>VHZZ01001426.1:54724-70132 GCA_009801015.1 Silene noctiflora | reverse complement strand
TATTACATTCGTTATTACTACTGCTACTTTCACTACTCCCGCCATAATTATTGTTACTTTCACTACTGCCGCATTAATATTGATAGTTTCACTACTCCCATTGTTTTTTTATTACTTTCACTACTCTCGTTTGCTGCCAATATTGTTACTTTGACTATTCAAATGAGTGATTACTAACATATATATTATTATATTCAATGTTAATACAACTCTTTTCACTACTAACAGAATTACTTTTATTATCTAGACATGCAATATTAAGAGGCTTATATATTTATATAAATATATTACATATATCCATTAAATCAAACTAAAATAATTATGGAATATTATATATTTTTGGAATTTAAGTTGATTTATTTATCATTTAATAGTTTCGAAAATATAGCATATTTATATTATATTTGTGTATGTTAAATAATTAACATCTTTTTATTAATTAATACCATAAGTGGGGCATGTTTATTTTAAGAAAAATCACCATATTTTAATGTTCTCTAAATTTATATTTCAACCAAAACTATATAATATTTACATTGACGTCCCTTGGTCTGATCTATCACACAGTGTTATCAATTAAAAACTATATAGTATAATTAATTTGTATAGATTTATTTAATTACATTGAAGTCCCTTGATTTCCGAAATATATATATAGTATTGATTGATAGTATTGATAAACTTAATTTCTAAAAGATCTGATGTAGTTTATGAGATGCATTATACATGTCCCTTTTTTCCACACTTCACATTCAAGTTTTGTGTATCCTTTTCAAATAAATTCAAGCTAATTCAAGGCACTTGTGAAGGTCACAAGTTCGAATGAGAGTACAAGCGTAAAATATCACCGTCTTAGAGGTTCTGAATGTATAATTCACCAACCCATACTCCTACGAGACTACTACGACCCCTATCTTTTTAGCAGAAAGAGTGGGCATGTAATAAGTGAATTTATAAGATAAAACAGAGAAGATTATTATTATTATTATTATTATTATTATTATTATTATTATTAAGTTATGAAGGAGTTAAATTGATATTGAGATCTGCCAAAGTAGTTGGTTGGTACTTGGTAGGGTTTCCTAATTCCTATCTAAAGAACAACTCCAATTACTAGCAGTAGTACCAACAATGCTATTTTGTGTTTATTTCTTCCAATTTCAACGCCAAATTATTTTAATTTTACACATAAATAAACAATGAATATAAATAGATAATGTCTATTTTTGGAATATTCTAATCACTAGACAAATTTGACTTCCAGAATTTTGTGAAAACGACCTCAACTATTTTTGTTTTAACAGCTAGCTATATTTCACCTATTTGGGTTATTATCATGTCACATCTTCTATTTTTTTTTTATTTTTGTTTACAAAGATTAATGTTGATCACTGATTAGATAAGGCCCAAGGAGAGAAAGAAATGGAGAGGAACCCGACTCCCGCCACACCATCTCCGTCTTTGTTAGACGTCAACTTGGTGGTACTGTACCTATTTAGTGTTAGAATAACACTCATTCTTGTTTAAGAAGGACAAATTTATCGTAAATAATACGGACTAGAACGGATCAAATACATGGATGAGAAAAAATGGATCGTTTATAAAATGACAAACTTTTGTCATATCCACCTATATTGACTACTACTATCTGAACTGTTTTACAATTAAGGCGAATATAATCTTTTTAAGGAAGACTAACGGTTAGAATAAAGATCTAGCTAATAATAATAATAATAATAATAATAATAATAATAATAATAATAATAATGTTATTAATAATTAATTAAGGAAGTAAAAATGGAGAATGATGACAAGCTAATCAATCATGATTCATGAGACATAGTGTATGAGTGTATGGTACATAAGTGGGATTAGTTAAGACATAAGACTGGACTCCAATTAAGGGAACCCACTTCGGACTTAAGACATTCTTTAATAGTACTTATGCTCGTGACCTACTTAAGTTAGACACCTATCATTAATCCACTATCATATACTCGTATTTATATTACTCCCTTTCTTCCGCTCAATTGTTATCTATTTCTATTTGAATAGCGATACGGTACTATTCCGAGGCACCCAAATTTAGAAAAGGAAAAATGATTTTTTTTTGAGAAATTAATGAATACCTAACAATGGTGACATCAAATTAAAAGCTTAGAAGTGGAGTAATTATATGTTGAATCATCATCTTCACGGCAATACAACAACAATTTTAAAAATATTCCTAAGGTGAAAGTGTAGCTAATTGTCACATTTTGATATACTATATTTTGGACTAATTAAGATCGATAATCTCGACTTCGTCGTGTTTTGTGCGATAAATAATCTCAACTTCGCCATCTTTTGTGTAATAATAATCTCAACTTTTTTGTCATCCTTCGTTAGATGATTGGACAAATCATGTTAATCAAGTTTGAGACGAGTTATTTACAAATGGATTTATATCAAGTTTACAAAATTATGTTCAACTATGGATCAACTTCGGTCTATTCAAGCTTAGGATTAGTAAGTTTTAGACAAGTGGGCAAGTGGACGGTTGAAATAGACAAGTGGACATGTGATAGACGTACATATTTTATGATTAATTTTCACAACCTTTTTTATTTTTTTATTTTTTTGGTATTTGTGTAAAAAAAAATAGATAACAAATGATCGAAACGGAGGAGTATTATTATGTCTCTTTAGTTGAACAATGAAGTTTGGTTGTTTTAAGTCTTATAACCACAATCAAGGTTTAATCTCGTTTTTAGATTTAACACAATTAGCTAGTAAATTTGTAAGATAAAAACAATTCATTAAAAACCATAACACAATTTAATGAAATAGGCTTTTGGGATGGAATATTTAAAGGTATCGAGCGTATTGTTTTGGTACAAAAGTATTGGCCTACTTTACAAAATTTGTGGATTTTGTGAAAGGGTTATTATGAATGTTACCATATGTGGGGTAAAAGCTCAAGTGGTAAGAGCAACACAGTTAGCTCAAGTGGTAAGAGCTCCGTTACTCCAAACATAAAGTTAGCGTTTCGATTTTTACAAGCGGCATAATGTGCTCATTTTAAAAAATAAATAAATAAAAAAAACTCAACATTACTGTTCACTAAATAAAAATAGAGGATTGGCAGCGACCAACTTAAACTATGGGCCGGCCATATGCCTTAATGCACAACGAGAAGCCTGTGACCTTCTACGAAAGCCCATAAGCCTTATTGGGCTGACTGATAATGGGCTGATGATATGCGCTGAATATTTGAACCAAGCTGTTTTACATCTACGAATTACTGAATAAGGTCGACAATATATAATCCCTCACTATATCATCTCCGACATAAACCACAACATTTCAAAATTTTCTAAAATAACTAAAAAATGTTTAGGAGGATTAGAATAGAATCGCCATTTTTTTAATAACCGTTTTAATTATGCCCTAGGCTTGGACATGAGTGACCTAAATGACTACATCCACAATTATACATTTCACTAGAGTCGGCAAGTCTGATCCGACCCAAACCCGATTCGATACAACCTGAGAATTTTGCGACCAGAAACCGACCCGATAATCAGTCACCCAAACCTGACTCGACCCGATATTGACCCGATTAAATTGATGACCCGATAATTATTAAGCTTAATATTGATCAAAATGAAAGTGATTTAGTGTTTAGATTGATACATTTGGCCTATTAATGAAGTAACTAAATCAAATAATGGTTAAAAACTAAATTTAATGGTAAAAAATTGAAGTAATGCGATAAAGTAATCGGACCCGATAATGACCTGACCCAAACCCGGCCTGATCCGACCCGAAAACCTTGACCCGATTGCCACCTCTGCATTTCACATAACACAAGGTGTGAATTTGCACTTTGGAATTTCTAAAGGATCTAGCATGAAATTTGCCTTCTCCGAAGTTACGCAGTTTACATTATTATTATGGAGTGGTGAAAGGAGGATGAAGGCGTGGTGAGGAAATATGACTCCATAAGATTTTACCCCTTGATGAGATTGTTATCCGGCTATCCCCTATATTCTCCATTACGCTTCTGATAATTAACCTCAATCTAAACAAGCTATAAGACGTATTAGATCATACATGCTAACATTACTCGTCTTCACCAAAGATTCAGAGAAGAGTCTGCACTCAAAAAATAAACACAAGAAAAATTACTAAATCCTAGATATTTTCACAAAAGATTGTTCTTCTTGACATCTTCTATATTTCATCATCTTTAGGATGGTTTAACAGGTACCCATACCGCATACTGTGATATTACATTAAACACATTTAACCACGGTTAAAAGGAAAAGTGATAGCTGTACCTTGTAAGTTGTACGTCTAAAGGAGATTCCCCAAAACCAATCAGCAACGAAGTGAGTAACTACTTGATTTATAACTTGCTCACTTCGGACAAGTTTACAACTCATATTCTGTAGTAATGTACATGGTGCGCTAAATAGGGGTAGAGGGTAAATGTTACTGAAGCTATGGTCGTATATGTATTATTTTATGACTATCTAATACAGGCGTTTTATCTTCCTTCATACTTCTGCTTACGACATAAGTGTAGCCTATACAATTGAGTTAGGTTTAATACATTTCTGAAGAGATCTAGAGAGGTATGAAGTTCAATACAGCAGTAAATACTTACAGGATTCATGCAGCTGGAACTTTGCAGCAAACATTGAGCACGTCATCTAATGGGGCGTGGTCACCTGTTCCTTCATCTTTTCGAGCATACAACAAGCGCTTCCCTTTGAAGACAAACATTCCTCCCTGTCAAGAGAGGGAATGGTTTCTTTCAAGAAGATAATAAGAGACAACATTCTTTCCTGCCAAAGAATCATTATTCTTTGGATTGTAAGCAAATGACTTGCTAAACTGACTTCCTTGTATTGTGAAAGGCCACAAAGACCCCAATGGTGGCCTCATTCAAAGCAATTCTTATTATTTTTCATCTAGAAAAAAACCTCTACTATGTGCTTAACATAAGGTAAGTTTGCGTACAGTGGCGTAGGGACTCGGGACTACCTATTGCATGGGTTTGAAAAGCTCATATGTTTGGGTAGTTTAACTAACTTCTCTAAACAATACGAGTGTAAGAGCACCCACATTGAAGAGGATGGTGCATCCTCTTAAGAGCATCCACATTGAAGAGGATGGACCATCCTCTTAGCACTCTCTCCCATCTAAGAGGATGTCCTCTTCAATGTGRAACCATTGTTACATATCCTCTTWGAAGGAGGAAGATGAACACTTCCTCTATTTTTAGAGGATATGCAACATTGGCCCTTGTGCCCACTAGTCATTCATCATCTAGCATGTGGCATATAAGTTAATTACTTCTTTTTTATTTTTTTGGTTATAAAAAATTTGAGAGAGGAGGGTAAGAGAATCCTCTTTGATGTGAAATTTTTTTAAGAAGGGGAAAAATAAGAGGATGGAGATATTGGGATATGGGTGAAAGTGAGGTGTCAAAATTAGAGAAGGAAAGAGAAGAAATAAGAGGAGAAAATCACCCTCTTGGATGTGGATGCTCTAACACCTTCTCTCTTCTAAGAGGATATCCTCTTCAATGTGAGACTAATTTTGACATCCTCTTAGAAGGAGGAAGAGGAAGACTTCCTCTATTTTTAGAGGAAGTACAATCTAGGCCCTTGTGCCCACTCATCAATGAACTTATTGCATGTGGTTTTTATTTTATATAATTATTATATCAATTATTATTAAAAAATAATTAAAATATGAAAAAGGAAGTAAATATGATCCTCTTTGATGTGGGAAAAAAATTAGAAGAAGAATAGGAAGAGGATGGAGATAGTGGATAGTGGAAAATGACTTGGATGAAAGAGAATGTGAGGTGTCAAAAAAATAGTGGAAAGGAGAGAAAATAAGAGGAAGAATACATACTCTTCAATGTGGATGCTCTAAAGTATTTGGGTGGTAATTGCTGCTATATTGGAACACATCGAGAGTAATCATTAAATTCATTCAAACCAAAGCCACTCTACCTGTTGCAAGACACTACTCCTGTCATCAGGTGTGGCTTCAATTGTGTAATTCTTCACAGCTTTCTGCAGAGAATCAAACCTTGAGAATACTTTTGCCTGTAAGATCAAATACATGGGCATAAAAGACTTGTCAGATAAAGAAGGCATTTTAACAGAAGATGTGGGAAAAGTAAGGACGAACTAATTTGGAATTAGAGTTCCAAGCTTACACTGGCTGGGTTGAAGAATGTACGACCGAAACCATAGTATAACCCCAAGACATCATATGCCTGTATTAGGAAGAGCCTTGAATGAAAATCCTACTGAATTACTGAAGTCACAATTTCAATAAATAGCAATGGCTAATGAAACCGGTGATTACCTTGCGTTCAGGATCAGCATAAAGGCACTCCATTGGAAATGGTAACTGGAAAAGCAAATGATTAAGAAAGCGTCTAATGGAATACAAAATTATAGAAAGACCTTTCGAATAGACTCTCACAACCACTAGTCAGAGAAACCGAAGTGCCAAAAATATTTCTTTCTACAGGAAATGAAATATTAGCAAATTTGGTGAGCAAACATCTAGGTTTCCATTATTTTGAAAAGAAACATGGTTGTCTATTAACAAATATGCGAGACAATCCTTTAAAACCGATGATTGTGCATCTCTTTATTTCTAAATCTTGCATGGACCGTGGGATTGGCGCCTCATAAATCATAACCCACATTTGATAAGAACTAACATATCAATGGCAAAGCCTTTTACAAGAAACACCAAACAGAAATTACAAGCTTAACTATAAGCCAGACAGAAATCTATTGGCTACTACATTACAAGATCGGTGAGTTATCCATGCATGCAGGCTTGAGAGACCACACTCGGAATCTAACATTAAAGAGAACAACCAAATATGTAAGCACCTAAAAATCTTCAGGAAAATCCCAACCCAAACATGAGATAACAAAAGAGCCAATAAGCAAACGGATTAATAAGGACTATTTCAATTAATTAATTAGAAAATGAAATTTATAAGCAATTGATTGCTATCTCTAATTCTGCGAACCCTGGCAGAGGAGCTTTGTGGCATTTACGTAATTGACCAAAATGGAAACGATTAGCAGACCAATATACTATATCGATCATTTTCTTTCTCCACATTAGTTCCTTTAAATAACGTAGGCCATTTAATCAAACTATTACCTAAGCACCAAAACTAACCTCAAAAGTTGGTTACAACAGGTAAAGTCATGGACCACAACAGCAGACGTGGTTCCATCACATTAGATCATTGTTACTTTTTAGTAACATTAACAATATTACCTCAGTGTTTCAAAAGCACCCGCCTACAACGAGTCCAGTTTTTTTTTTTACATACAACAATAACAAGCAGTACATCCATCATGGAATACTCTGATAAGGGTGTACTTTGGGAGACAATTTGCATCTCACTCTTTTAATACTTGAATGTCAATTCAAAGCCATACGTGGTCCATCTTATCCTTCCATTGTTGACAAGTTAACATCTTGATGAAATAATTTTTATGGGTCAGTTTGTAACCATAAGTAGACTAGGTGTACAACAGTACAAGAGCATGTCGCTTGTCTTCGTTTGGATTTTTCTGTTAATCTATCTAGCCCGCACTAATATCGATGCCACTGACAAATACTTCAAGGTCATATTAAATATAAGATGCAGTTCAACACTTATGCTAAAGCAGGGATGTTATGCCAGGAAAAGTACTAGTCTACTAGACTACTAGATGTCAATAATCCAGGAGCAAAAAAGGTACCCGATCGGCAAGGATGCGAGCTTTACTAGCACTTCCCACACCAACAGCAATAAGCTTAACATTAGCCGAGTCAAATCTGGCCATAGATTCTTTTAAAGTAGATGCAAGCTCCCAGCTTCACAGGACAACAAAAGAACTGATATCAATATCCCACTATGCCAAGCAGTGATTTAAAATCCCGACCATGTATTTTAAAGTTGAAGGACAAGTTACCAGCAAGGGCATCCAAAGTGCCTCAAGAGTGCAACTACTGCAATTCCCTGAAGAGAAAACAAATCAGTTCTCAACAAACACTTTGCATGCACAAGTGGTCCTTGGAAATTTGGATATTAATATTTCAGCAGTAGTTAACTGATTCATGGATACTAAAGTCAACAGATAGCATATCATGTGATTTGCATACTACCCTTTAAATTACTCCTCCAAACCAGTATGAAATCACTAGTTGTACAATAGTTTTCTAGCTGCCAGTAATGCATTATCAAAGATAGGGACCACACATGAAATGAAACTAACAATTATGAGATAGAAAAGATAGGACAGTTTTTTTGGTCCTAACTGCCATAACAAGTGTTGAATTTCAAATCTTAGAGCTAAACACAAGTTGCCACCCCATAGGTTAATATGCTTCGTGAGAAACCAGCTTTAGGAAATGCAAACTCGAAACACAAGTGATGCTTGCTGCATATTTTAGACAATTTGAAATTTGTGGGTAGTTATTGAGACAGAAGCATTTCTTATGCAAAGTTGTCAATAATAGATTAATAGGAGTGTAACCGAACCAATTTGAACTCGAGCTTTCATGGATTTAAGATTAGCTCGGGCTGAAACTCAAATCCCTAGTTTGAGAAGGCGCGAGGTGTAGGGGTGATAATGAGACGAGACAGCTCGAGCTCGGTCAAAGCTTGGCTCGAGCTCGGGCTCGGCTCGATAACTTTACAAGTCAAGTCGAGCTAGCGTCGAGCAGCTCCAACTTGGGTGATAAAGTAATATTTTGCTCTTTTTTTATAAAAATATTTATCATGATCATATCTTTGTATAACCATATCAAATGTTTTCATTGATTTGTCCAATATCTTTATATATAATTTCTGAATCCTATTATTGAAACTATCGAAAGAAAAAAAAAACATAATAACTTAACAATCATATATAGGCTCGAGCTCGGGTTAAGGCTCGCGAGCATGATAACGAGCTCAATTTTTTCATGCTCGAGTTTGGTTTCATGGGTTTCATGAGCACAAGCTGCAAGCTTGACTCAGCTCATTATCACCCCTAGTGAGGCACATGGAGACAATAGGGTCCCAAGGTAATAAAGCGCAAGGCGCGCACCTTTTAGACAAGAGACGCACTGATTTTTCAAACGAACATCCATATTATACAATCAAATTGGGTGCGAGAATAGTTCCTTTTTGTTTTAATGAGAGGTAACATGTATTAACAAATGAAAATTAAGGATAGGGCGAGGGGGAGGAAGGGTAAAAAAAAGAATTTGGAAAAAAAAAATACGGAATTGCATAGTAACGCGCCTCGGGTTCGCCTCACTAGTTGGGCCTCATGTGCCATAGGTGCGCCTTTTGTATTTCATGTGCCTCCCGATACGATTAGGTTGGCGCCTAACTGCGGACGCACTTTTTTAAACTAAGCTCAAATCTCCCCCAAGCCTAAAGAATTAAGGTAAGGTCGGCACAGAGACAAAGAACAAAGAAAGGCTTGAGATCTCAAATCTAATTCACTTTATTATTTTATTTTCTATTTAACATTTTCAAATCTAATTCTAGAAAGAACAGTAGGCCCAATTGTTTATGATTCTCTTTATATGGAAAGGAAAATGAGGCTTATTGGCTAAATTGTAGGGAGTAGAAGACCAAATATAATTAATAGAAATAATAAATATAGCTTCATTAAGCTCAAGCGATTGGATTGAGCTCAACACATGGTCAAGCTTAAGCAAAAATTTGACTAACCTTATTTCAATAAATTGTGGAGCAGACTAGGCTCATTTACGCCTCTATTTTCTAAGAGCAGTTCTACGGTAAGATCGCATATAAGACCTTATACAAAGCAATCCTATCTATTCTCCACCAGCCTAATGCACCTTACGGTACCAATCCTCTTTTTTTTTTTTCAGTTTCCATCCTTTTATCTCTCAGTCTCTCAGTCTCTCTCCTCACCACCCACCCCACCGCTAGCGCCGCCCAAAAATGAGGACCCATCCCACACTCCCTTCAACAACCATTTTGTCCACTTACCCAACAATCTCAAAGCACCTTCAAAATCCCTAATCAAACACACCCTCACCTCCCACAGCCTCATATCACCACTCCGACAGCCCAACACCACCAGAAGTTGCTGCACTACTGGCGGTCCCACCCCTGGCCCTTACCACCGACAACCACCTTCACTCACTCCCCAAAACCCCTCTTGCCACTACTCCCAACCTTGACAATAGAGCCCCTCAACTGCAGATTCACCACCACAAATCGCAGGCTCAGATGGCCACAACTCACGCCTTCCCAATTGTAACCACCCCCCCCCCCCCCCCCCCCCCCCCCCCCCTCCAGGGCTTCACCAATAGTCCAATACTCTACTAATTTCTGAAAATCGTATCCTAAACCGTTTTTCTAGAGTACTTTGTAGGATTTGCTTCCAGATCCTAACCAAATGACACCCTAAGAAGAAGTAGTCGTGTGTGGAACCTTTCAAGGGGAAGGGGTTAAAAGGGGGTTGCAAACTTGCAAGGACAGAATGAGATGGTTGACGGCTGGCAGCCAGCGTGATCAGTGAGCATGTCATGGATGGAATTCTGGCTGGTGGAAAGGGGAAGAGATTGGGGAATTTATTTGTTTATCCCCTTTTTTTCATGAATCATGAATCATAATAACGGCTTTGAGATTCACTTAAGCTTGTTGTAAATTGTCTACAAACCCTAGTGCACTGTATCCAACCCAATTCCACACGAAATAACACATAAATAAGAGAATTAATACTAGGGTTCGTAGAGCATGCGCAATTGAAACATCAAAATCATGCACAAATAATTAAACTTCGCAAATTTGGCAAAGGTATAACAATTGAAATGAGTAAAAGCAGAGAAAAACCTCATTTTGATCCCAAAGATCCTTGAACATGACGGATTCACCAGTAGCCTTGAAAATGGAGACATCGCCGATAATTTCGCCGATATTATCCGTAATATTGAAAGAAGTTGAAGCTCTAGGAACGAGTTTGAGAGCGAGTGAATTCGGCCTGCTTAACCGTGGTGATGATACAGAAATTGAAGAAGATAAAGATGAAGGAAGTTTATTAGAGAATGGGAATAATGAACGTGTTTGAGAAGAAAGAGGTTGGAGATTTTGGTATCCCGCCATTGTTATGGTTATTGATGTTGCTCCCATGTTTCCGCGATTTTCTAAACTGGTAACGGTAGGATTGAGTGATAGAGTGTAGGCGTGATTATACGAGCCACGGAGGCAGGAATATCCGTGTGATGCACGATCAATCGATAATCACCATTCACCATCATGTTGGGTTAGACTCCAAAACATATGATAATTTTGGGTAAAACGATTTTATGATAAGAGAATTATTTAGGTACATCATGTATTTGTATAGCACCAATAATTTATTTTTAGGATGAACTTTGATTTTAAGTTGTACTCCGAAGGGACTCGTCAAATGCAAGAGCAACATAATATTAGGTGTGAGATTCGAACCTAACACCTATTATCCACTATAATTCATTTGTAACCATTAGACTAAGACCTCTTCGGTATCATTCCTTCATTAGTTAATTAAATGTTGTAGGGTATTCAAGGTGAATTTTATCAACCCGATCAAAACTAATTCTAATGTTATATACCAAATTCGGTTTGAACATTATTGGTTATTTCGATTATGTGAAATAAGTGTCATAGATAAAGAAAGATTGGAAGTTATACTTAGCATTCAGATACACCCTCAATCTTAACCATTATACCAAAACCTCAAAATAAATGAGATTTAATTACTCTTTAGGTAACATATTTATTTCATCATGCAACGTATATTTTTTTATCATATGAATCACAAGATCAACACAGTATACAATATTAAAAGATATATACACCGACATATCCACAATACAGACCCTACTATACATTTATTTTAACCACTAAACTTCAAACCTAGGATATCCTCGCCAACAAAAAAAAAATTACGAAATTCTTTGTCAAAATGAAATATTAACTAAATTTCGAAGTGCTCACTTAGAAGAGAAAATGTCAATAAGTGGTAGCACATTAGTGGTAGCGGAGTATTGTTGTTTGAATTTCAGTTTAAATGTCAATAACTTAGTAGTAAGTGTATATGACTATTGTATGGTGTGACGGATATAAAGTGATCATTTTATAATAAATATTGACCATTTTAATTAGGTTAAAACTGACCACTTATGATAAACAGTGATCATTTTAGGTTAAAATTTGACCACTTTTTAAAAATTGCCACTTTGTAATATTAAAAAATAGTCAATTTTAATATAAATGATCATTTTTTAAGTGGTCGCACTATACAACAGTCTTATAGTATAATTTGCGGAACTTTTAAACTACAGGCAGGAATTGATAGGCCAAATTACACGGCCCATATGGTCATATATTATCTAGATTGAGTGAGGCCCATGTTATTGGGTGAGTTGACTATCGCATATTGGCATGTTTGCCAGTTGGAGTAACGCTTCTTCACAACCCATTTATGACCCCTTATGACACAGGACACTCCACAACTCATCAACTCTTTTCAAGTCAACTCTACAACCATAATACCATATCAAGATGCTGCACATAATGCGAAAAATGAAACCAAAAATTGATTAGAACTCAACTTAATCAACTCTTTTATTAGTTAAATCTACTTGAAATGACATTCTATGTTAGGATTACAAGATTGAAAGTCAATTGTATTAGTATAGAAGAGAAATTTGATGTTATTGTATCTATCATTAATCTTGACCAATTGTAATAAGAGCAATTTCATTAATTTTATTTAGAAACTCGTTTGCTATTATTAAAAATTATTAGACGGTACGTTTATCATTGGAGACGGAAAAAAAAAAAAGCAAAATAATGATAATTTACCAGTACAACAATCAATTTAATGAAAACAAGAAGAGATGATCTATCAATCACTAGTTTATCTTATTGTTGTAGTCTTAGTTTTAAATTATGTTTTTATCTGTTTTCTCTAAGTATGGCTTCGTAGCACTAGATGTAATACCCAGATATTTTGGGACCCGTACGCGAGCCTTGGGATGCGTGAGAGTCATACGAGAATAAGATTTGACCTTACACTAGACCAAGTAGAGCTTAGACTAGACCAAGTGAAGGCTAGAGTGGACCGAGTAAACTATTAAGTGGACCTAGTAAGGTTGACTCGGCCGAGTAGATCTTCTACTCGACCGAGTAGTGTTGACTCGGCCGAGTAGATCTTCTACTCGGCCGAGTACATAGTGTACTCGACCGAGTAGGTGACACTCGGCCGAGTGGACCGAGCCACTCAACCGAGTGACACTGCCAGTACCCGATAAAGACTATTTCGTCTCCTAACCCTAATTCTTTTCTTATCTTCTTCCTTATCTCTCCAAACCCTCTTCCTTATCTCTAAAATCCTCCCAAACATACTACTATGGATTCTAAGCTTGGATTGAAGATCGTTCCACCTTACTCATCACCCATACACCATTGTAAGTTAGATCTAACTTCTCCCTTAACCCTAACTTTTGGGGGTTTTGTATATTTCGGTAATTAGTGATTTTAATTAGATTAATGGGTAATTAGTGAGTATTAATAAGGGGTTTTGGTTAGTATGGTAGTATAGGATGTATTATGATAGTTATTATGTGATTATTGTAAGATGAAACGGCCTCATGAGACGGATCTTGCTTGTTAATTGGTTTGCTTGTGAAGAATGCTAAAAGGTAGGTTAATCCTACTCGGTTTCGGTATTGTATACGGGTTTTGTATGCATTTATCATTAGATTCCATGATATGTGTAGTCTTGCATTCACATGGTAATTGAGGTTGATGTTGAGTTCATGTATGAGTCGGAATTGCATAATTACATGGTATTGGTTGTGTTGACTTGAGAGTTGAGACTTTTGGATATATGGTTACACCATGGTATGAGGATAACATGTTGAATAAAGTGTTTCATTCGATATTATGTTCATAATTGCATTCATGTGTCTCATGTCCTTTTTGGAGATTGGAGGTAGTGGTGTTGTGATTAATATGGAGACGGAAGGCGGTTGGGAGACCGTCTTCCGCTTGGGTCGCCTCTTGGAGCTTCCCACTCCAAAAGGGATGTGCACATTAATGACTTGAGTTATGGAGGGACACGTGAGGTTGAGTCACGTCGTATGGCAGGGGATCCGAGTCGCTCTCGGGCCCGGTACCATCGGTGTGTCCGGAGTACCTTTTTACGGGATGCGGTCCGGGTCGTTTTAGTGGATGGTGCTGCGGTGCCGTCACCGGGTTGTGGGTACGTCTGGGTGTGTCCCGGTATCGATGTGGTGTGTTTGGAGGTTGTATCACATGCATCTCATTGTCGTATTGCATAACTGTATTTCATTCAACGTGTCTTATATATATATTTATATTATCGAAACTGACTGTTTGTGGATGTGTGTTAACTGTCATCTGTTTTCGGGGTGGCCTGTGTCGATCCATATGATATTTTCGATCATATGGGGAGCAAGTTGATTACAGGTTGCATATGATGCATTCGGGATTTGGGGGACGCGCTACGATGTTGGAGACGAGTTAGTAGACATGAGATAAAAGTCGTACTAGACGAGTTGTATTTATTATTCATCTCATTTGTAATCATTAAACTTGTATTATTAATAAAATGTTCTTTTATTGGAGTTTTGAAACACTGTCTCGGTCAACCGAGATGGTAACGCTTCGATTATCTTGGCCGGATAATCGGGGTGTTGCACTAGATTTGGTAGTCGAGTTTCTGGTGCTACTTAGTCGAATATCTTACTCTGTATCTCTTGGGATATTGTAAATTATTTATTTTCTTTTGTAAATAAAATATAAAAAAAGCCACTTCATACGTTAACAAGGAAAACCTACAACGACTATGACCAAGGAATGATAAACGCCTCTAGGAGACTGCTACAACTCATAATCATCAGAAATCCACATGCATGCAACAAAAGCGAAGCATGATAACAACAAATAGAACAACCTACAAACATAAACAAACCTAATAGGCGGGCGAAGGGGGCGAGGGGAAGAGGAGACTTAAGGGTTCTATAACGATTTTCAACAGATTTGAATTACAGAAATCTCAAGATCTCATGCATGTTAAGTATTAAGATTAAAGAAAAGGGTGATTAGTAAACTTACTTGGATGCGGAAGAATTCCAATAAGATGCTAATAATAAGAAGTATATAAACCCAAATTGCAGCTTCGTGAATAATAATATAATCTGTGAGATTTTCCAATAAGATTTCATGACTTGTACTTATTTTGCCAGCTTATTTTTCATTTTGCATGATTCTTAACAAGTTTTTGGTTCTTTTTTATTCTTCATCAAATTCTAATGTCAGATTTTCAAAGAGTTAACTTCTTTTGG